>JAUZSX010331124.1:0-11043 GCA_034780655.1 Idiosepius hallami | reverse complement strand
GTCAATTTATTTGCAAAGTGTAAATTATCACCATATTTCTCTTATAAGTGATAAGATTGCTTTAATTTATAGCTAGAGTGCTCAATATCAGTGATAGAACGTGTATATTAGTTAAGAGCAGAGACGGAGTCAACAGCCGTCGTCAACGGCTAGTCCCTCACTGTACGGCCGTCAGGCCGAAAAGTGCGTAGCGAGAGACTGGCAGTTGCTGACGGCTGTTGACTCCGTGTTTGCACTTAAATAATATATATATATATATATATATATATATAAGGTTTTATTTTTCATTGGTAAATCTAAAAATTTTTAAAGTTTTCATTGTATCTTATTTTCTTTATAGTTATTGATTTCAATTTGAAGGTGTCTCAAGACGATTGTCTAATGATTTATTCTATTGCTATAACAAAAACTGAAGTTTGCTGTTTCCTTTTTTTTCAAACTACATCACTGATTTTATCATCTGAAAAAAATTATTTAATTCCCCATTTCTATTCTAGGTCAGCTTTTAAGAAGAAACAGAAGAACGAGATGCTGAAGCGGGCTTCATTCAACATCCCTTCTTTCGTTCTTCATTACATCGTCAATGGGCAAGACTGGCCTGAGGGAGACGAAGTCTACCACAGCTGGATCAGTGTCCCAACACTTTTAATAAACGGCCGGGAGGATACATTTGCTACACTGGAGGACGCCAAACTCATGAAAGCGGTGAGATATTTACTTTTGTTGTTGAGGATCAGGAATTCATTTCCTCGTCTTGGATCACTCATAGAGTGATTCACAATCTCAGACTATCCTGAGACTCATAGTCTTTAATTTTCTTGTTATTGAGCAGAAATACATTTCCTCATCCTTTCGGGCTTGGATCAGTCTTTTCGTTATTATAGAGTGATTCACAATCTCAGACTATCCTGAGACTCCTAGTTTTTACTTTTGTTGATGAGCCTGAAGTCCTGTCCTCAGCTGTTCAGACTTGGATTAGTCTTGTTATAAAATATTCTGAGGCTCCCTAACCCTAGGGGATAACTCTAATGTGAAGAATACATATATCATTAAAACATAACTCCATTATAAAAATAGCACAAGGTATTAAATGACTATAAAGCTGTTGATAGACCAATGAATCGAACAATCAAAATATTATTCTCCATGGTTTATACAGCACATGCAGTGTTTTTGAAAATTGGAGTTCCTAACCCCATCACTAGATCACATATATAATTTCGACCTCAACGTTACACATATTCTGCATAATGAATATATGAATATTATTTAGTTCAATTTAACAAATGGCGTCTTTAAAACATAAGCAGTAACACTAGATTTTTTACCTTTATACTTTTCTTTTAAGTCTTATATTTCCATTATCTAAAATCTGATTAATTAGATTGAAATAAACTTAACAATGGCATTTTTCTTGGCATTTTTATTTCTTTGCAATAGATATAATTAGTGTAATTCATAAGGACTAAATTGGCATAAAAGAAAAATAATATTTCTATTTTTAAAGCCGGATTACTAACATGAATCTTGAAGTGTAATAATGACGGTTATTGTTATGATTCTATTAAGCCTCAACTTATGAAAATCTTTTTTTCAAAATAAACATATAGAGATGAAAAAAAATATTTCAACTTTCTCTGAAGCTTTTTTTTAAAAGCCATTCAAATAAAGAAGAATTTTTATTCAATTATATGTCCTGTGTTATTTTGAACTCTTTATCCAAATCATTTCAAATATTATAGTTATATCTTGTGTTGCCAAGAATATTTCAAAAATTAAAGAAACAGAATATTTTGGGCAAAAAAAAGCGCTAGTATAATCATGCGACTTCAGTTTGAAAATAACCAAGATCAACATTTGAGATAAAGAAATAAAGTTTTAAAGTATATTTTTTAAAGTTATTTTTTCTTATTATGGTGTTACAAAATTACAAAATATTACTTAAACTAAATTCAAATAAACATGATATTTCTTTAGTTTTTGGATGGCATGAAAAATATTTGTCAAAATCATTTAAAAAAAACTATTTTAAGTTTTTTTCATTTTCTTAATTCCTATCCAAACTAATGGATTAACTTTTTGATTCATTTCACTCCAATTGATGATTAAAAAAAAAACTCTAAAAACTGAAACCTAATTATTTTTCTAAAATTCCGAATAGCAAATGCCGTTGGGGGAGAGTAATTATCGCAACATCCTGTAATTTAAGATTTTTCAAATTGAATGCTGGGATTGAAAGACGCCATTTTCATTCAATAGAGAATTTTGTCCCCGCAGGGTGTAATCACTATCAAATAACCAATGTTTTCTACTTCGATTTTGCTTAAAAACTAAGATGATACATTAATCATTTTCGATTAAAGAACGTATAAAAAAGTGAACGACAATGACAATTTAGTGTTATGAACGTATTTTAAAATAATTTCAAAAACTTTGAATATAAGACAGCAACAAAAGAAATAAACGACATATTATATAAAAGCAACCATAAAAAATAAGATATATCATATTCGATTCCTACTAAAGGCGATATTAACTAGAAATACCCTGAACTTATATATAAATAGTGCAGCGATAGTAGAGCATTGGTAGAATCTCGGGCTCTGAGATCATATTACGCGAGTTCAAATCCCAGTCAAAACCACTGAATTGACCTTTAGTTGGCTCGGGCAGATGGGGCTCGTTAACTAGGAAGAGTATCTTATCTAGGTGAAGGGCAACATTGATTTCAAAGCCCACAAAAAGACCTCCAGTTAGGAGTTTAAGAATGGGGCTAGTGACTCTTTCTCGTTAAACAAATATGCTACGGAAACAAAAAAAAAAAAAAATTGCTGCCCAACGCACCTCTGGGTGTAAAAGGTTTAAGTAAAAAAAATATGAACATTTATGATAATCCATTTACAAATTGAATAACTTTTGTTATTTTTGGAAGTATTGAAAAAGGTAATGTAAAAAATAAAACAATTATATTTTACTACTTTTTTTTTTACAGACCATTCATGGATCGAAGCTGGAGATAGTGGATGAGGCTAGTCATATGGTTATGCTGGAAGCGCCGGATAAAGTGAACAAGCTTATTCTCGACTTTATCTGTTCGCGTGGCTCACACAAATTACCTGACGTGAAAGAGTCGGCAGAAGAAGGTCAGGAAAGCCCACTGAAGGTCACTTCGGCCTCTAGCCATGGAAGCGCATGCAGTGGCAGTGACAAGGTCATTCAGCCCCACTACGCCTATCAGCATCAACACCAAAGTCGCCTACATGACGAGCAGTTACGAACACCAACCCAATCCCCTAGACAAAATATCGTCGGATCCCGATCCAGAATTTCGCCTTATTCTAAAGTCCCAGTCCCAGTCCCAGTCCCTGTCCCAGTCCCAGTCCCAGTTGTAGAAGAAACCAGGGAACACATAGAAGAACAGGGAGTCGACCAGTATGTTCAACAAATATACGAAGAAGAAAGCGTGGCACAGAGTAACCTAGAAGCCTGGGAAAATTGGTCTAAATATCCCCAAAGGTCAAGTTACGATAATGCTTGTTACGAATCAGATGAATCCGGTGAAGAATATTATTATTATAAGGATCAATACGGAAATCATCACTACGTTAGCTCTAAGGAATATGCCAGACAATTCCCTTGTAGTCAATTACCACCAGACAATTATCGCGCTAAAGAAATGGAAATGTCCACCGTTGAGATTCCAGCATTCGAAGATATTGCTTCATCGATTGGAATGCAGGTCAGCACTAATGAAGAAATAAGTGTTTCTGAGAATGCTACTGCAGACAGTTATTCAATGGCTATTAATACCCAATATTCAGTTGAATTAGACCCTGAAGGAAGCCCTGATAGATATACTGTATCCCCAGGGAAACGTCTCTCTGAACATGATTTGCCAGAGATGACCGAAACCTCTGAAAGTCCGTATCGCACACGGGAGACCTATGTTAACAACACTGGCGAAAAGCCACCGCTGAGATTTTCTGTTCCAGAGCTACAGTTTTGCGAAGAGTGTATACAAAAAAATTACAGCGACAGGAAGACAACAGATTGCGAGAAGTGCATTAGTATTAACCTGGCTGCGGCTGAGTATAGGAGCCATCAAAATAGTAGCACGCGTCGCCAGTCGGTAACTCTGGCCCTCGGACGACAAAGGAGTGATTCTCTAGATTATCTCGGCCAAGAACAATTAATTATTATCACTTGTTATGACGCCGAGGAAGAAGAGATAAGCATCTCGTCGTCCCCAACCGATGATACCCACAAAACTATTGGGCGTCTCGCTAAAGAACAACAGCTTAATCAAAGCGCGGCACGACATGGTCAATTCCATGGATCTAGAGAGGGGGAAGAAGTTAAATCTAAAAAGCCTTCGTTGCCAACTTTGGACGAACAGGAAGAAGAATATTCACCTGGGAACAGTCCTGTTGGAAGCTTGAGAGATAATGGACATGAAGTTCCGCCAAAGGAAGAAATAGTGAAAAATTTGCACCAAGAGCTACTAGCCAAAGTGAAAAAGCGAAACAAAGCGAGTGAAAGTCACAAACGAAGTAAAAAGCAGAAAACAAGTGCAAACCAACCTGTAAAGCAACAACCCACTTTTGATGAAAATTCAAGTCCTCGAAGTTCGTTTTTGGAATCAAAAAAACTGATGGAAGCTCATTTCTCTAAGGCCACATTCAAAATGCCAAAATTATCCTCAAATGGAAGGGATTCACCAATTGAAAGTCCACTGAAAAGGGGACCACCAAAACCTGCCAAACCCCAACGTCCGAGCTATTCTCCATCTGAAGTTAGAGAAGAACATCAAGAAGAAAAAGTCATATCTTCCAGTCCTTCCTTTTTACAATCTAAGCGAGCTATCCAGGAACATTTTTCTAAAGTAGGGCTGAGTAGTCCAATGATGCGTCCGGTATCGTCACCAAATTTAACAGGTTACGGAAAACGGGAGGATATTCGTACAATATCACCATTAATGGATCGTAAACTATCAAATTCTTCACCGTCCGCCTTGGCCAAACCCCCCGAAGAGAAGCTAGCTTCAAGCCCAGAAAAACTAGAAGAAAACCCAGAGAAACTAGAAGAAAGCCCAGTTTCCCTTCGACTCAGTGTTAGTGAATGGGCCGAAAAACATATAATGTTAATTAGAGGGTTGGCCTCCCCTGAAAAATCTAAAGTATCTGTCGAAACGTCTGAGTCAAGAAATGCTCAGTCACTATTGTCAACTTTCGAATCGCGGAGTTCATCTCCTGATTCAGTGCCACTAAGTTTAGGGGAATGGGCTGAAAAACACACGAAACGAATTTCGGAGTTCATTTCTCCGACGTCTTCACCACATAAATTGAAAGAAAACGTTAGTGGTGAGGTTTCCCCGCGTAAAAGTCAGGTTTCCAATGAAGAGCCAGCAAACGAAAGCTCTTTGAGTCTTATTGAGTGGTCAAATAGACACTTGAAAATAGTGGCTTCTCGGCTGTCTTTTTCGGGTCCTTCTTTAGAAAAGGATCAACATGACGTTCTGAATTCTGCTGAACAAGAAGAGGGTAACAGTGGGGAAACTCTGTCTCTAAGTGTTGTTGACTGGGCCCAAAGACATGTCCAGAAAATTGAGGAGATGAAAAAATCCGGTCAAAATGAAGACGAAGTTCTGAAATCAGACACAAAATCGGAACTTACAACCTCGGATAATAAAGAAATTGTGTGCAGTCCAAAACGAGAGATGAACTCTCTTAGCCTCAGTGAATGGGCAGAACGTCATGTGAGAAAAATTGAGGAAACCAATTCGAAATCTCCAAAATATTTGAAGCGGAAGCTATCCGAATCCGAACCTTTTCCTGTTCGTAGAAGCGGATCGGGGCGAACGCTAGACCGTGTAAAGAAACCTGTTGGATCGATTTCTACCAGTGCCATTAATGAATGGGCCGAAAAGCATGTCCGACGAATAGCAGAACAAAAGCTGGTGATTGGATCAACTAAAGAAGCAACCGAAATAGAAAACGACAATATTGAGATAAAAGAAAAAGAAAAAACAGCAGAAACTTCTGTTTCAGGCAAAGAACATACCGTTTCCAGTGAAGAAATTAAATATTCTCCTGCATACAACAATAAGAATAATGTTTTAACTGACGTTTCAAGTGAAGCACAACCTGTAAACATTTTAGCTAACGACAGTCTCGGTGTAGAGAATAAAAGTCTTCTATCTTACTCAAAAGACACTGACAATATAAAAAAAACTGAAGTGAATTGTAGTTTAAGTGCCAATACGTTAGAGGAACCACAGATTCCCAAAACATTAAAATCATCTTATGAAACTAGCATTGTAAGTGATATCTCTCCGAGTGGGGATAACATTGTAGGGACCCGTGATAATGTTCCTGGGATGCCCTTAAATGCTAATCCTCGTGTTTTAAGTGATGTCAACCGGGAGACATATGTTTTTTCTGCTTCTAACCAAATTGAAACCCCTCAAGAAACAAACAGTTGTCACCAAACAAGCCTTTTTCAAAATCAATCCAAAAGTGAAGATTTTGTTTCAATGCCAAAGTTAAATGTTCCAGGGTTAAAAGAATTTACAACTTTTACGTTAAAGAAAAATACAAGCAAAGAGAAAAATACTGATTCCATTTTAAGTAAGTCTAGAATGTCTGATGAAACAAATAGTTTTCACCAAGCTAGCCATTTCGATGAACCACCCGAAAGTGGAGACTATGTTTCAGAGCGAGTGCACAAAGTTTCAAGAGTAACCGAAAACATTAGTTCTGTTTCTACTGCAGAAAAAAGTGAGGAATATAGTAGCAGTCCAAAAGTAAGAACAATGCAAGTGTCTCAAGCAACAAAAGAATTAGAGAGTTCTCAGCAAGATGTGCTTGCAAACACTGGTCCCCTTCCTTCGAAAACGGACTTACCCTCAAATTTAGAATTATTGAATGAGTCAAGTCCGAAAAACCTAAGCAACTCTCCAACATCAACGGATCTATTGAGATCAATCAGTTACAGACGACGATCCTCATTACTGCATCCACGTGATCTTGAACCCCAGGCTACAGTGAGTACTAGCAGTGATTTGGAATTTCTAACGAATAGCCCTTCAAATAAAAACAATGATAACAATAGTATTAATAATAACAATAATAATCACATATCGGAGTTTAAAGAGTGCTTTCCCAATTTATCACCCACAAGAGCAACATTTGACGATAATAGCAATGTTGTAGCCTCTTCAAGTTATGCCTCGAAAGAAAAAGACTTTAGTAGAGACAAAAGCCGATCTTCAAATGACGACCAAGAAAGCCACGGTGAGCAATCAGCCGATAAAGGTGAATCTATCGACAACGGTAATAACAGAATAATCCCGCCAATCCTGACTACAGTCATAACAACAAATACAGATACTCCAACCTGTAGCAATGTATCTAATGCAAATACTTATACGACTACAACTAACATCAACTAGAACTTAATAAAAACCCAGAGCGTAAACTCTAGGTAAAACTTGTTCTACATAATGTTCATACCTTGATCTGAACCAATGTGTAGTGTAATGACCCACGTTATCGCTTTAGCGATGTCTAATTTTGACAATTACAAAAATAGATGTTTGAACGTCTATTTAAAGTCTTACCAAAAGAATATTTTGAATAAAAGTATATAAAAGTCAGCAAAAATAATTTCAAATTATTCAACTAAAGGTTTCATGATGATTTATTTGAAAAAGTTTTCAAATAGTCAATCAAATTTTCGATTTAGGCTACCACGTGTAGGACTATCATAATATGTGGCGATTATTTAAAAAGACCTACTATCAAATACAAGGTAGACTAATCTGAAATGTTGTTTTTTTTACCTGTAATTTGAAGATGGTGCGAGTTTTACGCTAGCTGTCCCATCCCTATCAAAATATTTCGATCATGCCAAAGTTCAAATCCTAAAACATTAAAGAAAGATATTCTGATAAATTTTCGTAGGAAAAAGTAATTTATGTAAATACTTATTAGTTTTTTTAATAAAAAAAATAATCAAATAAATGAATAAAACAAGCAAGACCAAAAAATTTGACTTGAGAGAATCTCTGTTGATTTTGTTTTAACTACCATCAGGTTATTAAATCCTAATACAAAAGTCCTTAAAACCAGAATACAATTTCCAAAGACTGAAACATTACAGCCTGTCTCACTTATTCATTAAAAACGATCATACAAACATGAAAAATAAAGGACTCTTTTCTTTCTTAACCATATTACACTAATGCAGCGACGGTGAAACTTTGGTAAAACCTTGGGCTCTGGAATCGTATTACGCGAGTTCAAATCCCAGTCAAAACTATTACTTTCACTTCAGCAGCCCCGGGTAGATGGGGCTCGTTAACTCGGGAGAGCATCTCATCTAGGTGAAGGGTAACACCGAATGTAAAAAGCCTGAGTAAGAGCACGTAAAAATGGCCTTGTGCCAAACATGGTTTGGTGCTCACCAAGTAAATATAATATTACACAACTGCCTATTGCAAAGACACAACTAACTATCGCACAAAACAACAATAGTTTTTGCAGCTATTAAATGACATTAGTTAGTCACACGTGGATGGCTTCATAATAAGCTTTTTGAAAGTATTCTCACCTGTACTATTTGGCTTTCAGCCAGATTGTAACGTTTTTCAGAAAAAAAGATTCGATCAGAGAATTTATATTCACGGCCAGCCACAACGCTAACTATTTCATAATGGTACCCTTCTTTTGATTCAACGAACACGATACGATAATGTCTGTGATTAAATTTTAGGGCTTCAAAATTAGATGCATTTGAAAACATTCCCAACACTTCAAACCTTTCCATAAACTGGAGTTTATGTGAATTCTATTATTAACCCTTTCGACTCTAAAGGGCCTATATATCGGCCTTAGTAAATTAAGGCAAGAAAAGACACACCGACATTTCAACCCCAATTGTGGTCCTTTAATAGAAAGGCTCTTATTGTTTAGTTGGTATTTTGGCCAAGTCAGAGCCCGAAGGTGGAGGTTGAACTATCGTTGAGTGTATATGTCTTCTTTTGCCTTAAGTCGCAAGGGTCGATATATCGACTCTTTAGGGATTAAAGGGTTAATATCAACTGGTGCATATTCCCAGTCTCAGTCAAGACCATTACTTTCACTTTAGCAGCCTCAGGCAGATGGGGCTCGTTAGCTCTGGAGAGCAGTTCATCTAGGTGAAGGGTAACACCAAATATATATAGAGCACGTAAAAATGGCCTGGTGCCAAACTTGGGGGTGCTCACCAAGTAAATATCATACTCTCACTATGATTCTCGCTTAAAGTCTAGAATGGTGTAATAATGATGCTCTGGCTGCTGACTGGTGGTGGTGATGGTCACTCACTGGAGGAGGAGAGCACTCACTGTGGTTTGATTAGTTCACTTTCACTGGTCACTAGAGGTGGTGGTGTGTGTATCGTGTCCGTGTCCAGTCACAAATTGGTCACACAAGGTTGCCAAATATTTTTGGCAAAACTGCACTGCACACTTTAAATCAATGTCATAATTTTGCTGCAACAACACTTATTTTTTATATCTTGAATTGTTTGTGTTTATACTCAAACGAGGCACACATGAGTAGGGGGTGTTATAAGAAAAAAAAAACAACAAAAAACAATTATGGGGGTAAAAATACACCGTTAAAAAGTTCATTCTTCGCTCAATAATCGGTAAAAATTTCATATTGAGTAGATGATTATATGAATTTTGGCAGATTTTTAAAGAGAGACTCGGTTAGAACACGTTAAAATACGTTATGACATTAATCAAAAAATGTTGCTGGTGTTTAGTTTAAGAAGTTCTAGACATGAGGAACTTTTTATTTTTAACCGATTTGTTTGGCTATGGTTGATGTTCGATGTTCACACTTTTTTCACGCACTCGTTTTCCCAATAACGCCCGTATAAAAATAACCCTGCTAAATTAATTCTTAAGCCCAAAGTAAATTTATTTCGCTTCATAAAAAACTTAAATCAAGCAAGCAGTGACACCCACGATGTCAGTTTTGTCATTAGTTGTTGCAAACAAAACAAGAGGATATGATGCCCACTTTGGCGCCACTGGACTTGAATAGTAAATTCAATTTTATTTTGAAAGAAAAAAAAAGGTTTATGGACAAACAAAACAACAGACCATTCATTACAGAATTAACAAAAACAACCAATAGATAAACAAGGTACCTGACATGTTTAAATCCAAGTTAAACAGAGAAAGAATAAAATTTTTGACTTTGAACTTTATAAAAGAAAAAAAAAAAGAAAGGTCAAGCTTCGAAGTTAATTTTTTTAAAATCACATGCAAATGGATGCCATTTTGGATATGAGAATGAGGCTGGTTTGGCAAACAAATTTTTATTTGTTTGTTGATATCATATGTGTGTGTGTGTGTGTGTGTGTGTGTGTGTGTGTGTGTGTGTCTAAACTGTTTTAATATGTCTGTTGAAGTGTGTAAACTGTTGACGACGGATATTCGTGTTGATAAGCGAGTAAAGTTAGCATGTGTGGGCTTTATTCTTTTAAATTTGTGAGAAATATTTTTTAAAAGTACACACACCCACACAAGAATTACCACACCAACTACCGGCACCGTCGTAAACACAGACACATAGTGACAGTAGTGTGGTGTTTGTTTGCACTGTGTGCAGTCAGTGTGCACCAGTGCACCACCACACCAGTCAGTGCTGCACCACCACTGTGCACACACACACACACACACACACACACACACACACACACACACACACACACAGAGCAGTGGCAGCTATAAGTAGTCCCTTTATATTCGTATTCCTTGTTTGTAACAAACAAGGGACTGTTATTATATATATATATTATATATATATATATATATATATATATTTATAAATAATTTTTTTTTTAAAGGCTTAGATGATGCAGGTTTCGTTATTATATTATTTTTTGTAATATTTCGTAGATATGACCTCATTCTCAAACATTCCACCACTTTGGTTCATCACATAATATTACATTTAAAAGAATTAGATGATGATAATAATAATAATA
>JAUZSX010331113.1:0-11043 GCA_034780655.1 Idiosepius hallami | reverse complement strand
CAAAGACGGAGAGAGAGGAACACAGAGAAAGAGAGAGAGAGGAACATACAGAGGGAGATACGAAAGGGCAGCGAGAGGGACCAGACGAAGATTTTGGGACTGCGAGCAGACACGGGAAGAAGGGCTGCTATGTCGCCGTGTGTACCTATTTGCAGACAACCTGCAGTTTCCAGTGTAAAATAAAAAATGATTTAATTTTTCTTCTAAGAAGTTTGTTGTGGGTTTTTCTTTTCTGTAATGGCTTGCTGGTGAGGGACACAACGTGAGAAGAAGGGTCCTCAGGTACTACACACAACGTTACACATCAACTAACGGTCAGTTTTGGAACCAACAGACTTTGTCCATAGTGCACACATATTTAAAATAATATTGGAAGCTCCAAAATTTTTCCATAATTTCCGATATCCATTAAAGAGAGGGGGGCTTTGTATAAGCAAGGTATAAGTGTACATTTTATATTGGTTAAAATGATTTAATGATTAATGCCCATCTTTTTGTCTGGTGTTCAGTGGTTTAAAGTTATTACCCATAATTTTTATCAAATCGGTTGACTTCTTCATATAAATTTTATGATCTCAAAGAAAAAGTAATTTGAAATTATACAATTTTGGTATCAGACGGCCTGAAATAAACTTGGCTGAAATGTAGGGATAAAAAAAGCAAAAAAAACAATATCATAAACTACTAAGATGAGGACAAAAGTCTGAAATAAAGTAAATACCCAAGAAAAAACATATTATACTGATAGAATAGATACTCCACCTCAGCAGTTGTTAAGTCTATTTTTCTTGCAATGGCACTCTTAAGTGTTTAATAATAACAACATAATTAACATAACTTTGTCTCTAATGGATAATCTTGTCAAATATAGTTTTTGGTTAATAATCTTTTTCTAAATCTGGGACAATCTTACATGGGATTTATTACTGTGAATGACTTTTTATTATTTGCCAAAGAAAATAAATCGTACCATAAGACAGTTAATATGAAGCTCCTTACACTCATGTTCTATCATTTCTAAAGCTTTAAGTTCTTTATTTTATGTTTTGCTAGATTTGAAGACAAACAATTTGCTCAATGGACTGAGAGTTTGATGTCTGTCTGTGAAACTAACCTGCAAAGGCCTTTAATTGCAAGGAATCCAGAAACTAAATTAATTACTGTGAACTTTGATTTGGCTGTAAGTTTTTTTAATTATTGAGTTAAGAATGATCAGATATATCTAAATGGATACTTTCTCTCTCTCTCTCATATATACGTATGATTTATTGTATGTATAATGTATTAACCTAAGAATTGTTACCTATATTTTTAGCCAATGTATTCAATATCTATGAAAGAGCTTGTGTAGTTGGGTAACATAGACATGAAGTCTTGTCTACAGTTTTGGGTGATAGTCACTTTCTCACCTGTAGAATCATCAAACGAATTGCGCAGGTGAAAAACTAATATCCATTATTAGCTCTGTGTCTATATTTACCATATATATATATATATATATATATATTTTCCATTCATCTAAGTAATCTTTTAATAAGAAAATTAAGTTGATTTTGAACAAATGGTTTCATTTACTATAAAAGTATAAACTATTCTTTGATGCTTGATATATAATTGTAAAAATACTAAAAAGCACATTTTAAGTGTTTATTTTTGTCAGTAGTGTCAATGAAGTTTCTTTACTTTCTGATTCAAGTTCATCAAGTTGGTTTATAAAATATCTATTTTTCTTTAATGATCTTTCTTTTAAACTTATTTTGCTTAGTATTCCTTTGCATTTTATATTCCCATTTTTTGCATATTTTATTTATTTTTGAACTACTATTAAATTTAACAAATATATTTTTTTTTCAATATTCAAAATCTTTACCTTGTTTTTCTTTGTTTTATCTGAAAACTTGGCTTTAGTCATGCCTTTCTGTCTTTTCTCAAGTTGAGTGCTGTTTTGTCAGAAGTAAAATACATGAAGATACGCGGCATTGAAAATATTCCCGAATGTGCAATGGATTTGTTTAACAAAGGAAATGATTACTACATATACAAGACAAACCTAGATCTCATTGTCATTTGGTACAATGGAGTACGGACATCTGTTATTGATGAGGAACGGCCTTTGATAGAAAGCCAATTGGAAGAAAATGATGTGCAATTGCTTAAAGCTGAAAAAGATATGGACTGGAATAATGAAGGTATTCAAATGCTTTTGTTATAATTATTATTCCTCTTATTGTGTTTAATTAGTTTCAAATACTTTTGTTGTAATGATTATTCCTCTTAATCTGTTTAATTAGCTCAATCCTTCCATTTAACAAATGTCAAATTTTAAAAGTTATATAATCCGCAGGGAAAGAGTCTTATTTGATAAATTTGTGTTAAACTTTAGTTGTTTGGATTGGAACAATCTAAAGATAAATTCTTCCAATTGAGATGGTCATACTTGTTAATGTCATTATTTTTTTCCATTTGATAGAAATAGTCTGGCTGATTTTCTTTTATCTATCAATAAAAAATTGTTTAATGTAATAGATGTCAGACTTTCCAGGATTGGATTCCAGCATAAAATGACCATCTCGCCTTGCCACCTGTATTATGATTGTTCAGGTTGGTGAATGAAGAGTGGGTGGTCATAAAAAAAACTTTTTATGAGATCTTCTTTGTTTCAAGTACTTTTTGGCACGTTATGGAAGATAATGTGAAATTTCAACTTAACGAAGTCAAGCAAGACAATTGTTAACAGATTTTCATTGGACAGTTGTTGGTGGTTCCAGGATCAGTAAAAAAAAAAAAAAACCCAGAGCACAAAAAAATACGAACTTAAAAATAAAACTAATCTTATTAGAATGTATGGACATTCTTAGATAAATTTATTAGATCAATGCCTGAATATAAAATAGCTATAGTTTTTTGTTTTTTTTAGGGGAGTGAAACTTGAGAAGTATTTAAATTCTTTACTGTGCATCCTTTGAAAAACTGGCATCAGTTTACCTATAGAGATTGTCTACTTTTTAGGGATGATGGAATACATCGATGAAACAAAGAAAATGGTGTATCAGTTAACTTCAAATGTACGGAATTCTAAAGACAATGTGCTAAAAATGACTAAATTAATGGCTCAGCATAATAAACTCATATTTGAACGGAAAGAAGAAAAATTTGGCTCATTACTCAATCTTGATGACAAAAGAGAACGTTTAACTAAATGTTATGAAAAAGTAACAGAGACTGGCGTAACAATTCACAAACTTCTTCAGGTAAATAAGTAGCATTTTTAAAGAATGGATTATGTTCCTAGCATTAAAACAATCATATGAGAGTTTTTCCAAAGATCATTAATTGATTTGAACACTATTTTATCTAATTTTGATTTATTGCATACCATCATATTCTCAACTTACAAACAGAAATTCCTTTCTGATTTACACTCTTGATTCAAACATTATCACAAAGACTTATATTCAAAAAAACAATTTTTTTTAGTTATTATTGTTGTGTTGTTATAGTATGTACTTGATGCAGGAAACAATAACTAGGAAAAGATCATTTTGGCACTAAATTATTTTATTAAACAAAGAAAAATCATTGTGAAACAAGAGGTACAGAATTGTGGTAAGGCTGTGTGGCTTAGTCACTGCTCCTGCTGATCCAAGGGCAAATAATAATTTCTGCTTAGTTATTTCCCTTTATAATAATAATTATAATAGTAACCCACCTCTCTCTCTCTCAAATTAACTAAATCAGCAATAGATAACCAAAAATTGTTTGATTCACTACAAAACAAACTAACAAACAAAGCATATCCGTCAACATTTCTTTTTTGAGGTTTTATCAACATAGATTGAATGATTCTACAGGTGAGAAAGTGACTATCACCCAAAACTGTAGACAAGACTTCATGTCTATGTTATCCAACTACACAAGCTCTTTCATAGATATTGAATACATTGGCTAAAAATATAGGTAACAATTCTTATATATATACATACAATAAATCATACGTATATATGAGAGAGAGAGAGAGAGAGAGAGAGAGAGAGAGAGAAAGTATCCATTTAGATATATCTGATCATTCTTAACTCAATAATTAAAAAAACTTACAGCCAAATCAAAGTTCACAGTAATTAATTTAGTTTCTGGATTCCTTGCAATTAAAGGCCTTTGCAGGTTAGTTTCACAGACAGACATCAAACTCTCAGTCCATTGAGCAAATTGTTTGTCTTCAAATCTAGCAAAACATAAAATAAAGAACTTAAAGCTTTAGAAACGATAGAACATGAGTGTAAGGAGCTTCATATTAACTGTCTTATGGTACAATTTATTTTCTTTGGCAAATAAAAAAAAGTCATTCACAGTAGTAAATTCACAGTTCCAATTTTGAGCCATAACTTCTAATATTGATAACTCTGATGTTGTTCATTGACTAAACCATTTTGATATTTTTAAAATTCCACTTTGAACAAATCATGATCTATAAATTGATATTACAATAAAGTTGCAGCAATGAAAAAAAAAGGAATTAATTTTGAGCTTCTTTTTTATCTCTATTTCTGATTTATCATTTACAAATTTCCATGAATTTGTTTTACTTAGGAAAATCTTGAATATTTCAAAGCTAACCCAAAATTGGAAATTTGGCACAACTATGTTGATTATGTTGATGAGAAAGTCATGACTGGTTTCTTTAACATTCTGCACACCAATTTGCAATTTATGTTGGACAATACAGACCCCAAAAATGCAATTGATCCATTGTTTCAAAGCCAATTGGACTTATGCGCCCCAGAGATGGTCTTTACTCCATCTTTGAATATAACAGAAGATGGTGAAGGCTTCTATGACCTTGTTGATGAACTTATTGAATCAATCTTTGCGCAAGCTACATGTATAAAACGTTTGGCAGATCATAATGCAAGAGAAGATTATTTGGTAAGAAATCTTTTTATGAATGTTATTTATTTATATATATATATATATAGGCCGCGAGGGTGGAGCATTTGCAAAAGCTTGGATTCTGGAATCATAGTAAGCGAGTTCAAATGCCAACCAAAACCACTACGTTCACCTTCAGCTGCTTCGGGCAAATAGAGCTTATTAACTTGGGAGAGCAACTCATCTAGGTGAAGGGCAACATTGCAGGCAAAAAGCCCAGCTATATAAAGAGCACATAAAAATGGCCTTGTACATAACTTGGGGTGGTGCTCCACCAAGTAAATATATATATATGTGTATTCATTTTTGAGACATATATTAATTCAACATGATTAATGTGAAAAAAAAAAAAAAAGAATTCAAAGGAAGCAATGAAATCCAAATGAAATGTCTTCATACTAAAATAGATCTTCATCATTGGTGGTCACTCATCTTCGAGTATGACTGTCCTCTGTCTTGGTTCTGTAAACCTTTTCGGAAGGATGCCTCTGCATGATGTCTTTTGATATGTAGAGAATGATGCACCTGCTGTTACCACACAGCCCTTTGGCAGAAGAGGACCTGGTTTCAATGGCCTAGAGAGAACCACGACGACTGGAGGCCATCCTCTGTTGCAGCCTTCATCCGCCTTCAGTGCCATTGTGTCACTGTGAATATCCTCTGCCATTGAGGTCTTGCATTATTTAACCGATAGATGGAGAGAAGATAGGGCTTCATACCTTTCCTAAGGGTATTAGTCAGCATGTTAACGTAGACGGAACAAATTGGATTCGAACGTACGTAATACGGTTCCGAAGTCTGATTGTCTAACCACTTGGCCACGTCAACTGCAAAAAAAAAAAAAAAATCTTTCACCAATTACATTAATAGAATACTATTTTTAATAACTAATACTAATTATTACTAATAATTAACCAATATTATTATTTGCTAGATTCTTCAGAACCAACTTTGTTATCTCTAGATTATTTAATCAGTAATCTTCAAATTGTCTTGAAAATTCGAATTGTATTTGTGACAATTACTTCAATTTTGTTTATGACTTTTCAGAGTGATGTGGAGAATGTATTTGAACTGAGTCAAATGCGCAATGAACTCATGGAAAGAGTTGAAAATGTCATGATGAAAGCCTGTGAGTATCGTGACTCGTTTAATCATTTTTCTTATTTGTGGCAAGAAGACAGGGCAACCTTTATGGAAAATTTTCTCCGCTACAACCATATTCCAACCAAAGAAGAAATTGATTCTGGAAACCTTCAAGAATCGCCACCAACACTTGAACAATTTAAAAATCAGGTATTAATCTTTTGTTTCTTAATGATAATTCCTCTGTTGGTTGCTTTTATATAGAATTCAATTGTTTTAAAATGGAATAAATTACTGTACTCAAAGTATAATTTATTTTGTCTTCTGTCAGTTTATTGTTTCTACCGAATAAGATAAGTCACAATTTTTTTACTTAGGTCATTTGTTGGTTCAATTCTTTATCAAAACACTAGAAAGTAATTATCAAACAAGATTCCATCGAACTATATTCCGTCCTATATGTCCTATTCCAACCAGTGATTTAGTTTAAAATTCTTGATACCAAAAAAGTATTTTTTGTTAATAAAAAAAATATAGATGCCATTCTAAAATTTTTCAATATCATTTCAAGATTTCTGTTAATAATGTAGTAAAGAAGATTTCAATGTGATAACTTCGATAACTTTACTTCTAAACTAGTTTTTGATACCTATCCAGATATAAGAATAGTTTTTATTTAGAAACTTAATTGTTTTTTTTTTATAATAAATTAATATCAAAGCATATTATACATGGTTGCAAATAGTTATATTAAGTAAATTAAAGAAAAAAAAAATTTCTATAAGATGACAAAAATTCTAAAAACAGCAAATTTTATAAAATAAAGAGGTTAATGGAAACTTTGCTATAAAACATTTTGCTAACGTATATTAACATAGACATAATTAAAATGCAATGGATAGATCATTCGAATAACTTTAAACTATTTTATTAATCATATTTTAACTGTAAATAAACATAAGATTGCTTTCATCTCACAGTATGTTTTTTAATAAAAAATTGGGAGTATTGATTAGAGACAACCCTCACAGATTTTTAGACAGACTTCAAGTAATCTTTTAATTCTAATAAGATATCTTTTTATATTGACAGATTGATAAATATGAGGCAATTTATGAAGAAGCTGAGAGTATTCAGAAAACTACAGTTTTTGACAAATGGTTCAAGGTTGATGTTCATCTATTCAAACAAGCACTGCTTAATACCATTAAAAAATGGAGTTATATGTTTAAGCAACATCTTGTCAATCATGTCACTAATAGGTTTGTACTAGTTTTTACAATTGATCAGTAAAGCTGAAAATTTTCTAGTTTTCAAGTATATTAGTCCTCCACCATTAGTGAAATAATATTAAACTATCACAAGTACTATTTTGTATGTGTGTGTGTGTGTTCCATTTTAGATTGTATTCAACTAGGGGATTGAATTTAAAAAATTAAATGTAGTTTTAGTATTTAAATACTTATAGAAATATATTCAATGTTTATCTATGTTATGGTTTTATGATTAAGATAAAAAAAAGTTTACCCACTAAGTTTTTATTTTATCTTTTCTAAAACTTTTATAATAATTTTATGTAATTTGAAAATTTATCTGTAAAAGAGTAATCAGTTGGTGATTTTAAAATAATCGTAACTTTGATTCCTTTCTTTACAGTGTGACAGAATTATCAGAATTTATTCAAGTTGCTCAAGAAGGGTTAGCAACTGTTGTTGTTGAAGGAGACTATGATGCTCTGGTTAATGTAATGGGTCATTTAAGAGATATTAATAAGCGTCAAGCTCAGACTGACACCATGTTTGACCCTCTTAGAGACACTATTCAACTTCTAAAATCTTACAATCAACCAATACCAGCAGAAATTGAGGATAAGCTTGAGGTATGTAATAATAAGTTAACCACTTTCACTTTTATTGAAATATTAATATATTAATATTATATTATTAATATATAAGTTAGCTTGTGACTAATTCTAATATGCTGCTATGAAAAGGATTTAAAGAATTGATCTATCCTCTATTCACCTTTCTTTCTCTCAGTGCCATGCTTAGCAGCCCCAATGCAAACTGTGCCTTGCGACCCCTTTACCAAAAAAAGCAAGTTGCATCCCCTCAACATACATATGGAGCCTTCAACTATATATACATACTTATACAAATATATATAGAGAGAGAAACAGGCAGAAAGAGAGATGGATTGATAGATGTATATTTCAAGTGTAATAATGATTTTCTAATTAATCCTAGAGAGCTTGTGCTCCCCCTCACACACACACAATTGCCGGGGGGGGGCTCTAAGCACGGCCCTGCCTTCTCTCATGAGGATTGTTTTATTTTTCATTCCTTACATTAGAGTTCTGTGATATTGGCTGCAGATTTAGTCAAAAGTGATTATCACATCCCTAGTTATTAGGGCTGTGGTAAGAATATTTTTTAATGAAAGCATGTTCTCACAGCCCTACTAATAACTTCTGAATTATAAGAAATAGTAAAATCACAAAATAGTCAAATAATGAAAAGAATATTCTTTCATGAGAGCATACAATCTTAGCCCTAGTGATAAAGCACTCAGTTTTTCTTTCATTTGCCACTGCCTAACTGTTACGCACACCAAAAACAGAAAAGAAATGGATAAAGAAGAAGGGAAAGAATGTAGAAGAGATTTATAAACAGACATGTTTTTATATGATATGCCACAGGAAGTACTTTTAACAAAAGACTGGCCAACCCTTGACCCGTTAGGTCGATCAGTGTTGAAAAATTATAGCTACATTTAATAAATCCAATAAACGTGATTGATACGACTGCTGGTTGTTGGCCCATTATATATATATATTCTGTCACGAGCCCCGGGGCGAAAAATATCCCCATATGGGCGACCCGCTTTGTCACAGGCCAGAGTTACTGGTTTGGGGTAGTCTCCCAATTAGCGTATACCACGGACCATCAGATCTTGTCCGTATATTAGTATCGCGACCAATTTCCGTACCAGTGAGACAGATTATTTAACAACTATTTAACCCGTTGTCAAGGTTCAATCTCGTGGCTGCAAAAGAAATATATGTGTGCCAGTGCATGCAAGAACCAAAACGACAAAAGACGCCAGAATTATGGTTTTAAGATATAATTTTATTCGTGGTTAAATGGGCTTATTAGGTAAAGGTATATAAGGGATAATGAATAATTGTTTTCTTGTGTGAGAATAGCGATCATCAAAATATGTTTGCAGAGTTTTCTTATAGATGCATATGGGCAGTGTATGCGGTCAGTAGAGAATTTAAAATCGTTCAGTAATAGGGGCAAAGTTTTAAGTACTTATCTGCCCGTACGATCATTCGTTCGCTCTTTCTTCCTCCTCGGTATTTGGTCAGGGAACAAGCTTATATTTCCCTTTCTTCTTTTCTTTTTCTAGTTGCGATTAATAGTTCTCTTGCTTTCTCTCTCTCTTTCTCAGGCTGGTGGCTAGCGGGAGAACAAGCATAGCATTTTTTAGTTTTCGCCTTCAGGGGTATAATCCGAGTCAGTCAGCAACATTTGGCAGATTTTCATTTCTTTTTCGGGAATATTCTCTTTCCCGGTGTGAGCAGCTCAAAAGCTCAATCCCGACTGGGGTGCTGTTTTGGGAATAAAATCTTTCCCGTGTTGACGTTCTGGAATTCGGGATCCGACTGACTTTTCTGTTTACACGAAATTCTCGTGTCTTAGTATGTGTCACAACTTTCGATAAGAAGTTTGATTAACGTTCAATTGTTCTCTGGCCTAGTGGGTTAGGCATCAACAAACTTGGTCCTTAGCAAAATAATGTCACCTTTAATTTGCGTAGTTTGTTTTGAGATCTCCGGGATGGTTTTTAAGATGATAAAAAACGGCATCGTTCATTCAAGTGTCTCTGGGTTGTGCGGAGAAACGACATGTCAACCTTTCAACCGTTACATATCCATTTGATATAAATAAGTTGACTGTGACAACACTGCGTCACTCAGCACTCGGTATGGGTCAACACTGCAGACCCTGAATGGCGTCTAGGGAAAAAATTTGGCCCTAAAATACTCAACATGGCAACGCCTTCCTAAGTACCAGCGTTACCAATTCTAAATGCCAAAAAGACAGTTTATGTAGGTCAAACTCTCCCCACATTCTGCAAACAAACTGAAAAGTGTTTGTTGTTTTTTTTATTTCTGACCTTGGTAATTAAAGTAAAAGGATCATCTTGATACCAACATGATTACTATTAAATTTGCTAAAGAATTATAACCAAAATCACAGTATAGGATAATAAGAAATGAGTTTTAAAAATACACTTTTTGCTGCTATTCTCACACATACAAAAAGACAGAGAGAGAAAGAAAGAGAGAGAGGGGGACGGACTACTTTTTGTGGATAGTGCGCAAGCAAATAACCAAGCACGAGAGAATTTTAGTATTATATAAAGAAAAGATAGTGTACCCATTTGTGAAAAATTCACATAATTAAAAAAAATATTAAAGCCAATCCCTGCTCCCCACGTGAATCCTGATTCCCTCTCTTCCCTCTGCTCCCCTTGTCATCCCCTTTCCCCTCGCTTCCATCTGCTCCCCTTCATCATCTTTGCTCCCCTCACTATCCCTTCTCCCCCGGTGAATACTGCTCCCGAATCGCGCTGATAAGAACAGATACTACACTAACGGCCTTGCTGGTCATCCTTCTCCGGTGCCAAATTATTTATATTATAACTTAATAAAACGAATATTAGGCAATCAAAAACAGTTAGAGAGGGAGAGAGAGGGAGAAACAGAGAGAGTGAGGGATGAACTACTCCTCGTGAATTGTACGCAAGCAAACAAGCATGATAGAGTTTTATGATAATAATAGATATTTCCTTCAGAGCACCAATAATGTACCAGAGAATTAGCCATAATCATTCTTATCTATTTTTTGGGCAGGAATCATTAAGGATGAGACTTCGTAATCTGTTGAAATCCCAGTCGAAACCATTGCATTCACTTTAGCAGCCTCGGGCAGATGGGGCTCGTTAGCTCGGGAGAGCAGTTCA
>JAUZSX010331102.1:0-11044 GCA_034780655.1 Idiosepius hallami | reverse complement strand
GAGTATGTGTTGAAATGAGTGTTACCTCAACCTTATTGACTGCGTTATAAATTGTTTTTTTTTTTTTTGTGTTATATTTCAGGGATATTACCTCATTTTCAAACATCCTGCCCTGCTGGTCTTTTAATGCTTATGCTAATTTTGTTGTTTCTTTCTCCTTTCTGTTTGTTTATGTTTGGTAGTCATGACATGATTTACATAAGCATTAAAAGACCAGCATGGCAGGATGTTTGAAAATGCGGTGATATCCCCGAAATATAACACCAAATAAAAAAACAAAACAAAACCTTATAACGCATCATTTAAGCTTTTATAAAAAAACTTTATTTATTATATATTATATGATGCTTCAGAAGAATTTATTAATATTCATATGCGATTTTAAACAAGGGTAAATGAGAATTTCTATAAAATAATTTAAAATTTTTCTTTAGTTTCAAAAAAATGTAAAGTTGGTTTCTTAACAAAACAAAATTAATTTTTACTTTAAAAAATAAGTAAATAAAACTTGTATAAGTTTTTAGATCGTGGAGAAAAATATTTTTACATTTGGCTAAAGTTAGGCACAAGGCCATTTTTATGTGTTGATTATATCCCTCGGCTTTTGTCATCATTTTGCCCATCACCTATATGAGTTTATATTTACTTGGTCGAGCACCAACCCAAGTTAGGCACAAGGCCATTTTTAAGTGCCTTTTATATCCCCAGGTTTTTGTTAACAGTGTTGCCCTTCACCTAGATGAGAATATATCAACTTGGTTGGGCACCAATCCAAGTTAGGCTCAAGGCCATTTTTACATACTCATTATATCCTTGGGCTTTTTGTTATCAGTGTTGCCCTTCAACTAGTTAGGCACAAGGCCATTAATCAATGTTGCTTTTCACCTTAAAGGAATGTATTCACCTCTAGGGGTTTAGAATAAGGTCAAAAAACCAATTCTGTAAAGAGAGAAAGTTACAGAAACCGCAACAATAGCATCTGAAGAACGAGTCCATTGGAAGAGAGTTTCGTTGTAGGGCCCTATGTTCCCCAAGGAAATCAAGAAGCTTAAACAAAACCTCTCTTGTCAACCCATGCCCAGAAACACTACACACTAAGTAGGACTTTTAAGCTTGCTTGAATATTACTTGCATTAACCAAGCACTGAATTAAAAAAGCCCAAGTATATAGAGCACGTTAAAATCGCCTTGTGCCTAACTTGGTTTGGTGCTCCACCAAGTAAATATGAACTCATCTAGGTGAAGGGTAACACTGAATTAAAAAGGTCCAGGCATATAGAGCACGTTAAAATGGCCTTGTGCTTAACTTGGTTTGGTGCTCCACCAAGTAAATATGAACTCATCTAGGTGAAGGGTAACACTGAATTAAAAAAGCCCAAGTATATAGACCGCGTTAAAATGGCCTTGTGCCTAACTTGGTTTGGTGCTCTACCAAGTAAATATAAACTCATCTAGGTGAAGGGTAACACTGAATTAAAAAGGCCCAGGCATATAGAGCACGTTAAAATGGCCTTGTGCCTAACTTGGTTTGGTGCTCCACCAAGTAAATATAAACTCATCTAGGTGAAGGGTAACACTGAATGAAAAAGGCCCAGGCATATAGAGCACGTTAAAATGGCCTTGTGCCTAACTTGGTTTGGTGCTCCACCAAGTAAATATGATAAACTGATTCCCATTGTTAAGAAGGATTAAGTTGATTATAATTATTTGTTGTCTTAACTTCTTTTTAAGTCTCTTAATTTCTATTTTAATATTCGCATAATAAAACACTTGACACTTGAATTCAGCCAATCTGAGAAGCCAGCAAGATTTTTGTATCGATCTCTGGGGGATACGAATATTTTGTATTGCCTCAGATCCCAGATGCCACTTAAACAGTGTCTGAAAGTGTGCGCATTGAGAGTGGACGAGGGACTGATCTTCTCGGGTTGGGTCTGTATGTGAAGGAAAGTCTGATTTTGTATGTATCCCAGCTGCAATTTAAACGTCTGATAGTGTGTTCATGGAGATTGGATTAGGAACTGATCATCTCTGGAAAGCCTGATGTTGCAAGACCTTAAACTTCCAAAGGATCAAGTGCCAGCAAGATTTTGTATGGATCCCAGCTGAAATTTAAACAGTGTCTCATTTAGAGTGGACTACAGGTCTGTTGGATTAATTTTAGTCAGTTGAGATAGTAATTTTTCCCCTCTTTTTTTCTTCTTCTTCACTTCAGTAATGTATGACCGTTCCTATTTTGGAAAAGGCTTAAATAATGAGATCTGTTATTGACCAATCAGAGAGCCCGTTGCTCAGATTACAAGACTATAAATAAAGGCGCGACTTTGAGCTAAAATTTGGGAAGAAAAGGAAAAGAAAATTAACACATGGGATTCTACTAATTATTAACAGGACTACCGACCATTTGGAATTGATACCAAAAAACTGAACAACCCTTGGATTTTTTATTACTCGGAATACTATATTATTTGGACTTAATTAATTTTTACCAGGATTAATATATTTTTGGATTCACTTCATTCATTCTATCAACTATGGATTCAACAAACTGTGACTCAAACCAGAAAGTATTTTATTACTCAAATATTCTCTAAATCTACATTGTACGTAGTGTCCCTATTTTGTCTGCTAAAAAAAAAATTTTAAAAAGCAAAACATTTACTTTTTTACCCAGTGCCATATTTACAACATCTGTAGCACAGCTGGTCAAAGAAATGCCCCCTTACATTTTAAAAAAAATTTCAGTGAAAAATAAAAATCAACGTATAAAATTTTAAACAGAAAAAATATTTACAAAATTACCAAACCGAGAAATTTTGTGGAAAAAAATAACAAAAACTGACTAAATTAAACAAAGTGAAATTCTGCCGTGAGATGTTTGGCTGCATTCTGTGGCTTAGTGCATTAATGTTATTCTGAAAGATATGCTGGAAATATTTTTTTTTTTAAATACTAAAGAGTGGGTAAGACTTTCCTCATTAGTAAACAAAAATAGGTTTTTCTTTTTTTAAAATTAATTTACTCTTTCCATACTTTTTAAATATGAATTTGATGATTTAAAAATAGTGTAAACAGAAAGCAAACGTTGGATAAAGAAAAAAAAAGACATATAATAAGATTTAGAAACTTGTTATGAAGGAGAATGTTCATTCCCTAAAAGATTTGAATTCATCCAATGAACAAAAGCCTAGAAATACTGAGAACACCAAGAGAGTAGCATGAGAATCAGTAGACACTGTCAACAATAGTTTTTGCTGTTCACATCAAAATTGAAGACAATGAACTCTTTTTCCCATTGTTTTCATTTTCTTGTTGTCTTATGATACAAAGTATAAATTTTATTTATTGTTAACCATTCTAAATTTTATTCCTTTTGGATAAACTAACAGAGGATATACAACTTTATTTGGTATGATATTACTTACCATTTGAGTACAGAACTGCAGGGGAAGTCTACTTGGGATAATGGTTAGACACTCAGGCTTTGGATATATTAACTTGGTCGAGAACCAACCCAAGTTAGGCACAAGGCCATTTTTATGGCCTAATGATATTACTTACCATTTGAGTACAGAACTGCAGGGGAAGTCCACTTGGGATAGTGGTTAGACACTCAGGCTTTGGGTATGTTTACTTGGTCGAAAACCAACCCAAGTTAGGCAGAAGGCCATTTTTACCGGCTCATTATATCCCTTAGCTTTTGTCATCAGTGTTATCCACTCACCTAGATAAGCTAAACTTATTGGGTTGATGGGATTCATCCACCCAGGTTTTTGGAATCAGTGATATCCTTACACCTAGACTCTTCCAAGTTAAAGAGCCTCATCTGCTTAAAGCAGTTGAAAGTGAATGTAAAGGTTTTTTTTGTGAAGTGACAAAGCAAAAACTGGGCTGTCTTTGATCAACACTAGCAAAGTAAATTGAGAATAGTGTTGCCTATGGTGAAAAATGAATTCTGGGGCACAACTGGTTGATTGTTTTAATGATATCACTCATTTCAACTTATAAAAAAAAGAACTTTAAAAATAAGTGGCATTTCTTAAGGAATAGACCCGATATTGATTGATTCAAAAAGAGTGCCTTCTATGCAAAAGGGCATTGAGAATGGGTTGGATTATGTATAGAAATAAATTCTAGAGCACAAAATGTTACTTGTTTTAAGGTTACCACTCCTGCCTTTGTAGCTGTTCAACATTTAACTTTAAACAATTGGTGGTATACTTTTAGAAAGACACTCATAATTAAAAATAATCTTTAAATAGTGGTGTGCCACACTTATACTTACTTATCACAGACATTTGACCAGTTATTAATAAAACCATGAATCACCACGTTCCCTCTATCTATGGATTAAATAGTGTATTCTGTGTTATTCAACAAAACTACATGTCGACAAAAGAATGTTAACCAAAAAAAGATTATTCTTGGTATTAAATAACCTTAAAAAGGTTGATATGCTGTAAAAAAACAAAACATACAAATAAAATTCTACTCAAAACCACCAATCAATCCTTAGTATAAGGCATATTTTTTAAAAAAAGCATTAGTTTTTGGCACATTATTTTGGAACCTCCCTTGTATTTAGTTTTGTGTGTTTTTTATTTATTTGTTTTTTCCTATTATTTATTAAATTTACTGCTAAAATAATTTTCCTGGAAAAAAAACAAAAAAACAAAAAGCACTTCTTAGCAAACACATTGTTAGAACGACTATTTTTGTTTGTTTATGTGTCTAATTTTTTTTCTTTCCGACCAGGTATGTGATGAATACCATTGAGCTTATCTCTTAAAAGCAGCTCTCCTCATCCATAGGTGGTCTTCTGTTAACAATTAATTAAATGGAGCATCACCAGGGAAAAAGCATCTGCATGCACAGTTGGAAAGCAAGATTTGCTACAGGATATATATATATATATATATATATATATATATATATACACAAATTGATTTGAGTTAAGAGCTTTACCAGAAGACTTTTATAAACCATTCCAGGCTAATATAGCAGGTTGGTGGCAGAAGTGGATGGTTTCCATTCTTGGCTCTATTTAACAGACAGTCTTTGCTGATGATTATTGTAGTTGAGCAGGAAGACCTCTTCTCCCCCCTTTGGACTTGGGAATCAGTCTTTCTGTTGTGGTTTTCACAATCTTGGAGTATTCTGAGACTATTAATCTTCACTCTAGGAGGTAACTCAAATCAAAGACATTTTTAGTTCTCCTGGTTGGTTGTTGTGGAGGAGGGAAGAGAAGAAAAGCTATGGCAGCCATCTTGAATAGATCATTATTTTTAATTGATTTCTTGGATTGATCAAAAAATGTTTTATTCTTCTTTTTTGTCAGTTATTTATTTCAAGTTTAATAAGAAATATTTATTGATGTGTTTTTGAATAAATTTTAAGGACATATTTTTTTCTTTGCAACTTAGTAATGTTAGTTGTATAGTTTTTTTTAATTTTTCACCTTTTTAGTGATTAATATAATTCTATTTTCATTATTATCTGTTTTTTTTCCCTTTTTTCATAGTTTTTTTTTTAACTTTTTGTTATTTAAAAGAAAATGGTTTTGTTTAGTAAACATTTTATCATATGATTCCTTTTTTTTCTAACAGTTTAAAGATCATTTTATTTGTTTTATGCAATTTCGTTCTATTTTTCTTAATATTATTATTTTTATATATTTTTGTTAATTGTTATCCAAATTGTTTTTCCTTTTTTTCTTATCATTTTAGCTCTTTATTTAATTAGTTATCATTAAGGGATTTTGATTTGTTATACTTCTGTTTTATTTGTGTCAATATTGCATCTTATTTTGATCTTTGTTATTTAAATTATCTTCTTTCTGTTTCAACTCTAAAGATTTTTCTTGTAGTTTTTTTTCTATTCTTGTAATTTTATCAAAACATTCCTTATATTTCCCATTCAAAACCATTCCATTCACTTTCACCTGTCTCTGGCAGAGAAGGCTCGTTAACTTGAACACTGATTCCAAGAACTCAGGTCATTGAGACCTCTTAACTCAATGAGAGTAACTTATCTATGCGAAGAGCAACACGGATTACAAAAAAAGTTATGGATATAATGAGCACATAAAACTGGCCTTGTGCCTAACTTAGATTTGTATCAAGTAGATAAATCCTAATATTTCACTTTATTGTATTTATCTATTTGACTTTTTTTATTATCTTTTTTTTCTGTAACATAAATAGATAAATTTAAATTAAAATATAGATTATAATAAATAAATAATGATAAATAAACTATGATATATATTAAAATATAAATTGTCTATTTATCTTTATTTATTTATTTGATTTGTTTTATGGCTTATCTTATTTTTTTCTGTACCATAAATACATAAATTTAAATTATAATATAAATTATAATAAATTATGATATAAATTATGATATAAAATATCTATTTATTTATCTCTATTTATTCATATTATTTTTTTTCTGTACCATAAATACATAAATTTAAATTATAATATAAATTATAATAAATTATGATATAAACTATAATATAAGATATCTATTTCTTATCTTTATTCATTTGATTTTTTTTGGTTATCTAATTTTTTTTCTGTAATATTAATGCATAAAATGGCTTTCCCTTCACAGATTTCCTCCCTAAAAAATATCATTTCCTTCATTTCTTGTTTTTCATCCTTTGAAATCTCAAGTGGCTAACAACATCAGATAGACATTAAGAGGCATTTAGACATGGTCTAATTGCTAATTCACAGGTTTATAATAATGTGAGAGCAGACCCCATCTTCAAATTGGTGCAATCATTGAGGACCTTGTTTCATAAACCTGACATTTAGAATATCAAATATCTCAAAACAAGCTTTTTTTTTATGATCCTTGTATTGACTGACCTTGCTCAGTGAGGGGGTGCATTAGACCCCTTAGCAGCTATTTTTCAGGCTGAAAACCAAATTGAAATTGTTCGCAGCTCTGAATGGTTGTGACTATGTAGAAATAGGGCCTTCACTTCTACGGTCTACGATGCTAGAAATGAGAGTGTCTCTCGCTGACGTCTACTGCAGCGTTGGATCGCTGGATGTGGGCCGCCTCAATTCGTGGTGCTGTGAACTTAATAGGTGGAACTGGCTCAGTTCGGTGATAGGCAAATCAAGTACAAATACAAGTAAGACTATGTAAAAAAATTAATTATGAAGCACAAAAGATTGCTGCTCCCGTCTTTGAAGCTCATGGTTAATCCCCTAATGAAGTCTAGAGAATTAGTTGGCTGAAACATGGTAAAACAACAACTGTAAAGATGAGGCAAACAGTCCACTAAAATGGATACAGAGATTATGAAGACTCATCTCAAAGGATTCTCGAGAAAATAGTTTGAATTAAGATGTAATCCAAGACTGCTCAAAGACTAGGAATCTAGTTGATTGTTTTTCTTTCTACGACATATCAACCTTTTTAGGTCTGAATGACCTGAAAAGGTTGATATGCCGTAAAAAGAAAAACGACCAAAACTCAACATTTTCTTGGTAAACATTCGTTTTTGTCCACATGTAGTTTTTTTTTAATAACATAATATGCACTTTAGGAATTAACTTTATTATTCGGACTTTTGTCCTCATCTTACTAGTTTTTGATGTTTCTACACTATTGTTCAGCCTAGTTTACCCCAAGCGGTCTTCAGATGTCAAAATAAAAAAGTTAATTCCTAAGTTATGAAGCCTTATCTCAGAAATAAAAATTAACTATAATAATATGCGCTATTTAATCTGTAGTTAGAGGAAATGAGGGGATTCATACATTTCCCAAGGGCATTAGTCAAATTATGGATGTAAAAGATTTCGAACAACTGAGATTCAAACTCATATAACAAATTCCAAAGTCTGACTGCATATTTACTGACCCAAGTGGATTCCCCCCCTAAGAAGCAGCAATTGATATATTTGATATTTATTCCAGGTGTGAAGTCTTAGTACAATTAAATATTGACAAGATTTACGTAAGAATAAAGATGCACACTAAGTAGAAGGATATCTTGAACTGATTGTTCTTTATCTTTACTTTACCAGAAAAAAAAAATGGGGAAAAAAAAGAAGGAAGAAACAAGCATAAAAACATAAAAATGAAACATTAATAGGTAGGCAGTTTTCTAATTTCACAAAGCGGGACCTGTTACACCTGCCAGTGAAAACTAATTAACAATATTGTTACATGTGTCATAAATAGAATCAACTTTTTGATGTAAGACTTAGCGTGAACAAGAAAAAAAAATATCTAATTTCATTGCTTTATGTGTAAAGAGCAAAGCTCTTAAGTGCCTTTATTTTATGCCCTATTTTTTTCTTTCTCTCAATTCCTTTCTCTCTCTTTCTCTTTCTTATACACTTATATGTTTTGTGCTTTGTATCGATAATATCTGTGCATGCTTGTGGGTTTGGGGGAGAGAAGACATAAAATAATGGAGGTGGTCACACTCCAAAACGAGATTGATTTCTCCAGAGGCAGGTTCTTGAAAAGGTCTTAGAAATTTCACTTATCTCAATTTAGCTGGTAGCAACATGGTTAGGATTCTTAACTGAAAGACTGGTAGGTCAAAGTTTGCCTATTAGGTTGAAAGTAGGTCTTTTGGCACAAACTGCGCTGATGATCTTTAACTATGGCAAACCGGTCCATCCATTTTTGGTTATTGTTGTGATGCCGAGTGGTGGTTAAAGAAGGAACAAAGGCAGGTTGATAGAATAAGAGAGTTTATAACAGGTTTTGTTCATAGTACAGAGAAAGGGTTAGTATAGTCATTAACAGGGCATCATACCCGAACATCCAAGTATCTTTGTCTATTGCCTTCTGACAAGCATGCTAGCAGGCTCTGCTTATATGCCTGTTGGGCAAGTCTATGTAGTGATACTGGAAGGGGCATAATCCCCAACAACAGTTATTTAAGTCTTTGAACCCTGAAGTGCTAACACACACATATATATATATATATATATTGGCCATCCATGATCTACTAATAGAACAGATCTTATTGGATAATTGTTATTTTACTTAATATGTATCATCTTTTTCGCTAGTGAATGCTTCTTAAATCAGAGCCCAAAGATTTAATGCAGTCCATTTTGATAATAAACATCTTTTTTCATTAATAAATTGTTTTGAATAATGCCATACACTTTTTAATATGTTATTGCAAGAATAACAAGAATTATACCTTTCCCAATGGCATCAACCAAAATATGAGAATGAATTTAAATATGTGTGTGAATCTGAATATAACTTTGAATATATGAAAATATCTGTATCTGTATGGGTACTTAGAATATTTGTATTCAAGTGTCTATCTATCTGTCTGTCCATAGTTGTAATTGTTGATATTTGTGTAGAGAGTATACATATATGTAGTTAGTTTCATATAGACCCTCTGTGTGTGTGTGTGTGTGTGTGGATGCATACATCTGAAAGCGTGAATATATGTATGTTTGCAAGAGAATGTATATATTTGTATGCTTGTTGTATATTGTTTTATCTATTTTAATTTTTTTACATTGCTAGGGTATGTATAAAAAATATTTGAAAACGTGTGCAAACATGCACATTTGAATAATGGTAAGTATGTGAGTATATGTATGTCTTTTGTTTGATTATCTATATGTTTATACTTGCTTGAATGTGTGTGGGTGGGGTGAGGTGGGGTGGGGTGGGGTGTGGGCATTTTGAAATAACATGGTTTGGTCATAAATCTCTCATCATATCTCTCACCCTATTAAGAATCCTGTCTGTAAAATATGATACATTCCCTTTCCTGTAGGCCAACACACTCTCTGATTCTCTCAGAACAAGTGAATGAAAATCACTACCTCTTTCTCTTTCTATTTTTCTCTCTTTCTCTTTCTCTCTCTTTCTTATTATCTTTCTTACTCTCTACATGAAAATAAATATATTTGAATACATTTTTTAAGGTAAAGAAGTGCATGATAACACAAAACAAATTTTAATCCTCTGAATAAAGCTTGATAAGCAGGAACAAAATCAGTTGCTTTTAGTTTTTTTTCTAAATTTATTTTAACCAACACAATGCCTAGTTATTAGTTACACTTAGTTTCTATCAAATAGATAGATTGATAGATTGATAAATACATAGATAGATAGATTGATAAATACATACATAGATAGATAGATTTATTTATTGGATTTAAATTTTGTTCTTTACCCTTGTCTCACCATTTGGATCATAAAAAGAATAATGTTAAAAAATGTGAACAACTGTAAGGTCGGTCATACGTAATTTGATAAAAAAACTATTTTTTAAACACCTAAAATTCATCCAAATATTAAGAACTGGTCCTAATAGTAACAACAAACATTAAATTTCACCTAAATAAGTAGTACATCGCTAAAAATTTAGGATTAGGTCAAATCATGAAAACCAGTAAAAACCACCAAAAACTATAAGGTCTCGTTATGCGAAAATTAAAGAAAATAAATTTTTCATTAAAAAACCTAAAATTCATCCAAATAGTAAGAACAGGTCCTATTTTTATTTTTTTGCAATGATTTATTCTGGCTCTTATCTCTTCTAGGCCTCAAGGGTGTAGCAGTGGTAAAAGTTTTGATTCTGAAATGTCACATGAGTTCAAATCAAAACCATAACATTCACTTTCATCTCAGGCAGATGAGGCTCTTTAACTCAAGGAGAATAAGTCGTCTAGACAAAGGATAGCTTTGATTTAAAAAAAAAAACTAGTGAATTTATGAGCGCATAGAAATGGCCTTGAGCCTAACTTAGTTTAGGGCTCAACTAAGTCTTGTATAAAATATATTTTTCTCCTTAAACTCCTTTCTCCTTCAATTCATATTCATGTCTTATCACAAAAAATTCATTCTCACTGAATAATGTCATGAGTCTTTCTTTCTTTCTCTCTCTCTCTCTCTACATATATATATATTTCTATCTATCTCTCTATTTCTCTCTCTCTCTCTCTCTCTATATATATATATATATATATATATATATATATATATATATATATTAGTTAATTGTAGACACGGAGTCAACGGGAGTCGACAACTG
>JAUZSX010331091.1:0-11044 GCA_034780655.1 Idiosepius hallami | reverse complement strand
TATATAAAGCCCGGGTAATAGCACGTAAAAATGGCCTTGTGCCAAACTTGGGGGTGCTCACCAAGTAAATATCATATCCTCTTGAAGAATAACATTGGTTCCAAAACTTAGGTAGAAGCTGCTCATTGGTGCATCTAATTTTCATTTTTCCATGATCATGATTTTGAAAATCCCATGTATAGTCCATTAAATAGATATTAAATCCCCAGTTTTGCCTTTAATTTTGTATGTTGTTTGAATTTTACCAGTTTTTGTTCGATCTATTTTTGAACTAACATAAGCAAACAAGATGTAAAAACTTCTCTCTATCTATTGATAACTTGGGTTGGTGCTTGACCAAGTAGATATAATATTTTTGTTTATATTTACTATCACAATGAATTTTAGGACAATTGTATGGGAATGAAAACAAATTAAAAAAGAACTTCATTAACATATCTTTTCACACATTTTTATTTCTTCTGTGTTTATAAATAACTTCTTTATTCTTTGCTGATAAATTTAGCCCATTCACTAAATTAATATATTACATGAAAACAGTGGCCAGTTTAAGAACCAAATAATTTACTTTGGGAAGAATTAGCATTGACCATATAAAAGAAAGTACAACAAATTATAAACAATTTTGAACTTTTTCTTTTTTCCTCTGGCTACTCTGAACTTGGATAAAACATGTAATTATAAGATTCTGATGTCTTTTAGAAATATTTCAATAACCCTTTGGTTAGGAACAACAGACATATTACAAAACAAAAAAGTACTTCTTTTTAAAATTTAATCATCTTATTTAAGCAATTCTGAACAAGTTACTGGGTTCTGGCAGGATGTTAAAGCTAGCATTAGTTTCTGCAGTCCTTGAATTAAGTGAGAAAATCATTGTAACCAAAGACTGCATCCAAATATCTTTTGTGTATATATATATATATATATATATATATATATATATATATATATAATGTTTATGTGTCAGTGAGTATGTGAAGGTGGGAGATCTGCTCTTCACCAATTCCCAGACCAAAAGCCTAAACTCCATGTATCCAAATACACAACTTGGATGAGTCCCAAAAAATAATTCTGTTTCAAAAGTTTGCTTTTTGCTTTTTTGCTTGCTTGAATTTGTGAGATAAGCTTTTTATTATTTTCTTTATTATTGAAAAAAAAAATCCCACATCAATTACATGACGCTTGCCACCCAGCAACTAGTGGTTTTTACTGGAGTCAGTGTGACAACAAGTCTCCACTCAGCTCCAGCAGGCTCAACGCCATTACAAAGATTGTGTGGTGCAGCATCTTCTTGGGTTTTTACCCCTATACACCCACTTTGCACATATGCAATTAAGAGTCTTCTCCTCTTAAATCCATCACAAAACATTTGTAAATTTCATAAAACTGATTTGTTTTTGAGACCTTGCTTTTTGTGATTGTATAGATGGAATTTATACATACATTCGTGTATGCATGAGTGAGTCTCTGTATGTATGTATATATATGAATATATATATATATATATATAAATTATATTTACTTGGTGAGCCACAACCCAAGTTTGATGTTCCCATATGAACAAAAAAAGCAACTTCCATCTAAAAAATCTCAATACTCATAAAATAACGGTGAATTAAAGTGATTAAAGTTCCAATTACTTGAATCATTCCAAAAGTAATTCCACCTATTTTTTTAAAGTTATTTTTTAAGTTGAAGATCTATAAAGATTGGAGTGATACGCATCTAGATGAAGAGTCACACTGATTATCAAAAGATCAGGAATATAATGAGCATGTAAAACTAGCCTTGGGTTGGTTCTCAACCTATGAGATATATCCATAGAATATGTTATAAGTGAATGAAAATATAACTTTTACTATTTAAATAACTAGAAGTTCTATTTTCGTTTTTATTCGTAGTATAAATGTTTTAGCCAATTTGGTGTTTAGCCTTATTGCTTTTGCCTAGGAACTTTCATGTTGAACTTAGGGGCCTTCCCAGGGCTTCATGGTTAGATAGTCCTTATTCTAAGGATTAAATGGTGTTATGTCAATCCGCGTTTTCATCTTAAGTCAATCTTGTTAATTTGTGGCAATTTCAGCCTACTGATGGGATAGATTTTGTATTCTCCAATAAATGACATCTAGAGCTTAGATAAACTAACACTTTGAACGTTTCAGAGTTCAACATAATGGTTTTCGATTTTGTTTAACACTTAGAGAAAAACCAAAGTATCCATCAGCCAAAATTGTGATTATGACAGTTAAGATGAAAATAAAAGTTTAAAAAAAAATTGAATGTTATCTTTTAGGCTTCGATCAAAGATCAAATATTTATGGATTCATAGATGTATATTTCAACATATAAGTGTAATAATGATTTTCTAGTCAATCCTAATGATTAATTATTTTGGTAATTTTTTGCATTATGATTATAAGAGATCTGTAAAGCCAAGGAGCCTTTCAGCCCCTAGGGAGCTTGCAGGTCTGTGGGGGCCCGAAGCATGGCCCTGTTCTTTTATTAAAGAATATGCTTGTTACACCCTTAGTTTTAGAGCTGTGTGTGACGAGAATATTTTTAATAAAATTATGTTGTCACAGCTCTACTAATAAGTAAAGAATTAAAATAAATAGTAAAATTGCAAAGTAGTCAAGTCTATGTTAAGAATAATCTTTAATAAAATCATACTGTTGTAGCCCTATATATAACCTAACAAGTAAAGATGATAGTTTATAATGAAAATTCTTCAAACACTCTCGTAAGTTTGAATATGGTTTTCTTTGTTTAATAGTCTTTTTAGTGTTGGGACTTTTTTTGTTTGCGACTAAAATATGTTTATCTATTTCAGTGAACTGTTGTCCTCATATTTATTGTTTTCATTTCACCACGTTTCAAGCTATTAATCCTCTGGCCTTCTTCAGGTGTATTAACCATGACAAGATAGGAATGTTGTTTCTTGGAACAGTATTTCCAGTAATTACTTACCCCCATACTTGTTGTCTGACCATGTTTTAGTCAACTAATCCTATGGCCTTCTTGGGTTTGATTGAAACTGCTATCTAGAAGATTCTCAGTTGGAACCATAGAAACTCAAAGCTTCATCACATAGAATAAAAATAAAAAAAGGCAAAAATTATTCTAGTTTGAAAAATATAAAAAGCAAATAACTCTTTATCCCTATATTGCCTGTTTTTTTTATGTGAATCATTAAAATAATTTTTTTTTCATAGCACTTCCTAATTTAAGTTTTTAGCTATGTTGCTTTGAGGCAATAATATGCAGTTGAAATAATATTAGTATGTACTATTTTTTCAAAAACATCAATACAAATACATAAAAAGTGCCACAATCTTGATCTGCTCTATGCAATTAGGTGAAATTTGGTTTGTTAATTTGAAGACACATTATGCAATATAGGGTTAATTTGTCACCTTGTGCGAAAAAGGAAATGGAAGCGTCTATTTTTACAAATGAATTCTGATGGAAGCTCAGAAAAAATAAAGCAAATGGTGGGAGCGGAGAATAAATAAAGCGAATAACTAGATCTCACGAGAGTGTCTATGCCCCCTATCCACGCCTAATAGCAGCTTTTGATGCTGCTACGTTTTCTTTTTTTTTTTTAATTCTCGTTAGGATTCTCCATTTATTTTCTTTATAGTCTCGCAAAGACGAGACACAACACTCTCAAACGAAAAGACAAATAACGTGGTCTCGCGAGACTTGTTAAATCTCTCTAACTATCGCTCTTTGTAATTTTTGCACAGTTAGCAGTTTTTTTCTTCTCTATTCTCGTTGTGTTTCTCAAGTTATTAGAGCTGATATATATGAGATACTAAAAGTATTGCCCGGCTTCACCCGGCACCGGGGGCTTGCCAATATTTTTTTTTTCAAAAACGCTTCGTGTTTGAAAATGAATTATTTTTTTTTTATTTTCAAAAGCGCTTCTCCGTCATTTATTTACTTGTTAATTTTTAATTAAAAAACGGTTCTTCGTATCTTTTGAGTGTTTAAAAAAAATTCAAGCAAGAATCACCACTTCTAAAAATACTGAAATGATTCATACGGCCAAGTTGTATTGGAAACACAAGTTCCTGTCAGATCATCGAAGTTAAGCAACGTCGAACCTAGCCAGTAGAAAGATGAGTGACCATTTAAAAATAGCAGTGTTCACAGTTCAATTCCATATTTTCTTCTGGAGATATAACGCCTTCTTGATCTAGTCATGTGCATGCCCGTAAATTCAAAACCGGATGTAGAACACGTTCAAACGTGACGATTAGAGTTTTAATTTTATATTAGATAAAGTTTTAAACGAGAAGGCGAATAACGTAATCTGGCGAGTCTTGTTATTTCTATCTAATCATTTCTATTTGAAACTTTAGCATCAAATTGTTCGTATCTCATATATATAAGCTCTAATAACTTGAGGAACACAACGAGTGCGTGTGCTTGTTTGTTTAGTTTGACGGCATATAATTCTTTCTAGGTCATTAAATGCCGAGAACGATGGTCCTTTTCAAATGCGTTTTTTTTGTCCTCTTGTAGTTTTTTTTTCAATGACACAATATGCCCTATTTCAACCCATAGCATGAGGAAATGTAGTGATTCATACTTTTACCGAGGGCTTTGGTCCAAATATGAACGCAAACGGAACAAGTGTGATTCGAACTAGGGCATTATGATTTTGAAGTCTGACTGTCCACCCACTGTCCCAGGTGGACTGACCCGCTGTCTGTCAGTATGTGTATGAGTATTTCAGTGTGTGCGTGTGTGTGTGTGTTTGTGTGTTTACGTATGTGTGCCTGTGTGTGTCTGTGTGTGTGTATGATCATGCACGTGTGTGCCAGTACACCACTCTATGTAAACGTGTGTTCGCGGTTCATCAAAAGGATTAATAACTCTTCAATTTTGGCTAAAAATCTATAAGTTCTTTTGAGAACTAGTTAATAGTATAACGCGAGTTCGAATCCAAGTCGTTCCGTAAACATTTATATTCGGACTAATCCCCTTAAGAAAGGTATGAATCCCTACATTTCCTACACTTGTGGTTTAATCAATACAACCTGATTAATTCAAAACAATTTTAGGACAAAAAAAGATGCAAGATAAAACTGATCGTTATAAGCCAGTGGTTCCCAACCTATTTTGGACCAAGCCCCACTTAGGCATTTCTAAAATCATTATGCCCCCCTTTGTGATATTTAATTTTTGTTATTAAAAATTCCTTTGTTATTCAGTGAAGTAAGCTTAAAAGGCCATTAACTTGTATTTAAACAAGGTTTCAAAGAACATGGCATCAATGAAAGAGAAAAAAATTAAAACGAAAGGACATTTAAATAGATAAAGTTTTAAATTTAAAACATATAATAGACAACTTTAACTTTGGTATGGTAAGCCCAAGGGTGCACGTCCTGCCCATGCCCTAGCAAAATATAACCATGCCCTACCGGTGGGGTATGCGCCCTACCCCATATTTGGAATGACTGTTCTAGGCATTAAATGACCGAAAAAAGAATGATATGCCGTAAAAACCAACCAATCAATGAAAGCAATCATTCCTATCGTCAGTCAGCATCCAAATTCAGTTGTTTTTTTTCTGTATTCCTACACAAATTGAAAACCCCCAACAAAAATAAATGAATAAATATATATATAATTAAATTTAAAAAAAAAATGCCAAATGATCTCGTATCGATTCATTGATTAAATCCCCTACCCACCCACACATCGATCAGTAACTGATCGATTTTTGTTTCTTAACCTTTTTTTTGTTTTCAAAATGAACAGTGCCGTGCTTAACCACTTAGCGGTCCCGACGTAGACTGCGCCTTGTGGCCCTTTTACCCTAAAAAGACAAGTTTTCCCCCCTCCATCAACATAGTTGAGCTTTCAACTTTATATGCATAAATATGTATGTGCAGCGACGGTGGAGCATTGGTAAAAGCTCGGGCTCTGGAATCGTGGGAAGCGAGTTCAAATCCCAGTCAAAACCATTGTATTCACCTATAGTTGCCTCGGGCAGATGGGGCTCGTTTACTCGGGAGAGCAGCTCATCTAGGTGAAGGGTAACACCGAATATAAAAAGCCCGGGTGCGAGCACGTTAAAATGACTTGTGCCAAACTTGGGTTGGTGCTCATCAAGTAAATATAATATTATTAAAATCGACTGTGTCTCTGCCCGAGTGTGAGTTCGTTCTCTATTGAATCCGAAAACGTTGGGTTGATTTTATAGAAAATTCAAACAGTTTATGAGATTTTTTGGGTAGGTGTTGTTGCGTTTTTCCAGAACACGTCCAATAAGTATTTAAAATTGATATTTCGTTTAGTTAGGATTCGTGAAAGTTCAGAAGTTTTTGTCAAGTAATGGATGGATGGAAACAGCAGATATGTAAAGGGTAGTTACAGAAGTGAGCAGTCAGTATCGAAGAGATCAGGCAGGACGTTGAAGATTAGTGGAGTAGGGAAATGCCGGCCGCTTGAACAAACGATGTAACATCAAAAATGTGTCTCCGCGTCTTTTCTGGTGAACTTTGATATCCATCCAAAAACCAACGCCAAATAAGATACAGTAAAATGAATGGAACGACTCGCCTCAATGATGAAGTGTGTACAAGGGCCACATGAAAGGTATTTTCTATATTCAAGACGGGCCCGAAAAACTACGCCCCCTAAGGCTGGACCCCGAAAGCGATAGAGTTCTTAGATCTACCTTGCAGACAGCTTTGTAAAAGAACTTGAGTAACTAACTTACAATCTCAGTCAGTCATTTCATCTCTCTCCGTAAGAAGTCTCTTTGACCGGTTTTAAATGTTAGTTTCCATTTCTTGTAACATGCCACTGGGCTTTTTTACATAATGTAAAAATGTATAATGATTTGGTAGTATTGTTTTTATTGATAACTTGACTTAAACTAAATTCAAAACTAAAATGTATATCGTTTCAGCCAGTTATCTCTCAACAAAAGTATATTGCATTACAAAAATTCCTGACAAGACAAAAGAGAGTGAGAGAGGGGGGAGAGAGAGAGGGAGTGAGTGAGAGAGAGAGAAAGAGAGAAATATTTTTTACTATTTTTTCTCCATTAATCTTTAACAAATTAAAAAAAAATGAATTTGGTTTTGTTTGCGGTTTTCGGCGGCTGAAACCAATTTCCAAATTATTCTCTGTAAAAATTTGCATTAGAAACTGAGGAGCCACTAATTAATTCACACGCACACCTTAAAATCTTTAAGTATTAAAATTTTTATTTTGCATTTTTATTTTCTATTTTCTTATAAGGGGTGTAAATAAACATTTTTCCTACCATTGTTCCTTAAATGGAACTTAATTTTTCAAGTAAGTCGTAATTTTATTCAAAATTCGATTTTCATTAATTGCATTTAAACCAACTTGATTTTTATTCCAGTGTCTTCTTACTTTCAATTTTTCTTTTAGTTTAAAACTCAAAAAGGAGTTTAAAATTAACCTTTTTTTTTGTTCTGTTCTTTTATTTTTTCTTTTATTTTTTAAGTGAAAATGGAGAGACTTGAAATAATCATCTAACAATTTAGGAGAAGTTAATGATCAACAGAAGTTTTTGAATGTATAAATATTAATGTCGAATGTCGCACAATCTTTAAAAAAAATATGTGGTCTAAAAACCGCAAAATCGTAAAGTAAATTCTTTTGTTGGTTGGCAGGATAAGAGTTAATTCAATCAACTTAAATTAATTACAGATCTAACGAAAAATTAGTTTCTTTCGCCCAAGTTGAGTTGCTTTGTTGGGTTTGGGCGTGTAAAAGAAAGCAACATAAAGCAACATTTTGTGTTAATAAATAACAGCAGGTGAAGACTAAGAAGAAGAAAAAGAAGAGGGTGGTTGTTGGTCGGTCAGTCGAAAAGCCTGTTTTTGCTAGTGTATACGACGACGTATTATGTAACTTATGTTAAAGAGAAAATAGTAATATTAGTAGTTGTGGTATCTTCCTTGGTTTATGTTTAACGAAGAGTTATAAAGGGGAATGTGTGTATATATGGGTCGGTATGTATGTGCACTGTGCACTGACTTGACTGGGTGGACTGTCTGTGTGGTGTGGTTGGTGTGGGTATATGTGGTTGGTGCATGATGTCCGTATCCGTCTATCCGTTGTACGCCGTCTCGTCCGTCCATATCACTACCACAGCCACCACACATATCGACTCGACTACTGTGCGTGGTAATGGCTAGGCCGATGCAAGAAGTTAAAAGTAGTAAGTAAATAAATGGCAAACATGAAATCCATATCCACAAATGTTCCAAATAAGAATGAAAAATAAGTTAATAATATTTTGTTTGTCGTTTCAGAAAAATTAAATTGAAGAGCTTTATGACAGTTTTCAAATGAATTTGGTTTCTTAAAATCAATTTTAGGCTCGTGTAGTTTGTTAATGTTACTTGAAGCGTGAAGAAGCGAAATATTAATAATAAAAAAATATCTCCGCTGACGACGACCTCTACCTAAGTTAATAAATTCGATTGTTAACCCTTGAACAATAGCCGATTTTGTTTAAAAGATCGAAAATGTAGTTCCAGAAAAAAAATAATTTATCCATTTTAAGCTCGGACAATCTTTCTTTTGAAGCGTAAAGAAGCGAAACAAACATTAATTTTAAACATGAATTCTCCACAAGAAATAGCCCATTTTGTTTGAACAATCGAAAAAATGTGATTAATTTATCATCGGGAATTACAGCTTACAGCTTTAGCTTCAAGTTTTATTCATTTTCTTTTTTTTTTTAACTGTAAGGTTTCAGATAATAAATAAATAAGGTTGTGGTTTTTAAATGAATAGGGTGTGTTAGTATGAGTGGGGGAGTAGGTTTTTTTTTCTTCTTCTTTACCCTTTTTTTGTAGAAATTTTAAACAAATTTTCTTTGAAAGAAAAATAATAAAGTTGTATATATTTGAAAAAAACCTCTTCGTATTTCTGGGATATCCAAAATGCAAGCCAGCTCCCAGCCATTTTCTCCCATCGAAGATAAAAGCTCTCCCCAGTTGTCGATTTTAGCAACAAGGTTTTGATGGTGAGCTGAAGATTTTAATTCGTAAAATACGATCGTTCCTTGGTAGCGTGGTTTTCGTTCTTCTAAGAATGCAGTTTCTTTTTCAAAGAACCAAAGGGAATTCATAGTGGCCGTTGTAGAGAAAGCTCTGTGGGAAGCACCTTGATCCAAATAGATCTCTTTGAGGCACCAACCCTCGTTAAGGTATTGTCCAAGGATTCCTTTCCAGTCACAAGACACGGAAACCGATTGGAACCCCCCTTGTAGCTGAAAAGGAACACTAGCGACTGTGTAAGTATAATGCACGGGATTGGGATGTAAGGGCATTTCAAAAAATACGTCGACTCCTTGAATTGGACCCAGGCCAGCCCATTGCTGTTTCAGAGTCTGAGCGAGTCTCCTCTGTGTGTTTTCGATGCATACAAGGCGGCCTCCCTGGTTGGACATGTTCGTGATCGCCTGGGTGATACCCTCGGTACGACCCTGGACTTCAGCATGCAGCAGACCATGCCTGACCACTTCAATCCTCATTTCAGATTTGACGACACTCAGTTGCCAGCGCTCGTTTTTCGATGCAGCAGCAGCAGCATCAGAAGCAGCATGTTGTTGCTGAGAATGGAAGTAGATACCGTGGTAAGGAAAAGTTAGGGTGCGGGAGAACATCCCGGACCTTCTGACCGACACTGAATAAGGTATACAATAAAAGGTGGCCAAACGGAATCCATTGGCATAAGGGCGGCCCAATGCCTGGTAATGACTGTCGATTGTGGACGAAAAAGATGCCTGGTTCAAATTTTGAAAGTGGGGCGTCACATCTACAGCGCATTGAAAAATGTGGTAATTTCCCTTCGGTCCGGCGTACGGAACTGGATCTCTAGGAACTGGTATCTGGTCGCGAGTTGAACTCGACCCATAAGAAGCAGGAACAGCAGCAGAACTTGAAGAATTACCCATAGGTCTCTCTCGTGTCGTCGTCGTGTAATTTTGAGAGCAAAAAAGAAACAAACTATTGAATAGTATTTGGTTGTTTATGTTGTTGTTTTCAGAGTCTGTGAAGAATACGTCATGTCCGGTTATAGTCACGTGGCCTTGGGTGGGACTTGGGATTCGAGAAGGAAAGGGACGTGAGAAAAGTTTTCTTTTCAGTTTCTAGTTGTCATGCCAATAAACTAAGAATCACACCAGCAGCAGCAGCCACGCGCAACAGATAGTAGTTGTTGTTAGTTTGAACTAACTTTTATTTAATAGCAATTGTACATAATAAAAACTTTCGTTTAGAGTTTAGCGTCGAAATTAAATTTATGCTTCCCAAGACTAACACGGTGCATCATGCGTGAAATTTTACTTCTGTTTTCTATTTTTCGCTATAATTTCTCACTTTTACAAACATTATTTTTTTTGCACCTGCACCAGCACCACACTGCACCGCACCGCACCGCGCACCACCAGTGAATGGAATGAGTGCACCTGCCTGCACAGCAGAGAGCACCACTCACCAGTCACCACTGATCATTTAACAATTTGTTAAAAATATTTGTTGTAAATTAAAAAGTTTGAAAGTGAGCATTCTTTTGCCTTTGGTCACCAGGGAGGGAGGGCGAGGCCAAACCAATGTAAGTAAATAAATAATCATTTAATGTAAAAATGAGAAATTATTTTTTCTAATTGCCTTGGCAGGCACGTCACCCACACAACCACACACCGACACGCGTTAAAATGTTTGTTGTAAATAAAAAAAATGTCTGTAAAAAGTTTTAATAAACCAAATTAAGTAAAAAAAAAAATATGTTTGTAAAAGTGAGAAATTATCCCGTAAATATCGCGAAAATAGAAAATAAAAGTAAAATTTCACGCATTCGTGTTGGGGGTAGAATCTTATTTTAGCGTCCCTTACTCAAGAAAATATATTGACAAGGGCAAGTAACTCGATATTTATTTTACTTCACGTAGTATTTAACATCAAAAACTCTATTCCAATCATACATGGCAGAGTTTTTGTGGCGCCAGAGATGTAAGGAAAATGAATTTGGCTGGATG
>JAUZSX010331080.1:0-11044 GCA_034780655.1 Idiosepius hallami | reverse complement strand
TATATAGTGGAAGTTTTATACTAAATTCATTTATAATACATATTTCTACTAACATAATCTAATGAATTCATATATTAAGTTAATTTTTAAAGCTTTACTCTGAGGTAATTAAAGTAGCCTACCTTTCAAAAGCAAATTTTAAAGGTTGGAATAATTTTTTGAATAACTAAATATATTACTTAGGGGTCTTCGTATAAATAGTAGGATAATTTTAAAAATGAAATATTGTGGTTTTATTTTCTACACAGGGTGTAGGTTCTCAAACAAACAGGACAGTCTGATTTTTATAAGTATGTACATAAAAGTATATGTGTGTGTTTGTGTGCGTGCGTGCATGCATGCATATACATATATGCATGGTTGTTTGGATTTTTCATCACTTAACGTTTCATCACCAGACTATTAATCCCGGATTATTAATCATTAGAATTTTAATCACATGGTGTTTTCATCACGTGGGAAATTAATCACCCCAAGAAATTTAATCACTTGGGTATTTCTGAAAGCGTTAGTTTTAACAGTGTTGTACTAATTATATTTTCACTAAAAAAAATGTTTTTCAATACATTATTTGTCCATTTTTTAAAATTCTTTAGAATGATGTTTGTTCATATGTATAATCCCATTTTTTATATAACCAAAATTGTCAAAGGCCCTAAAAATTTTACATAATAAAAACACAATTACATAAATAACATTATTACATAAACAAATGCAATTTTTTTGGTGGGTAATTAAAGTCCTCGATATCGGGTGATTAAATGAAAAAAACACGTGATTAAAAGTATGGTGATTGTATTTATTTCCGTGACTAATAGTCAGGTGATGAAAAGTCTGGTGATGAAAAGTCAGTAAACCATATCTGTGTGTGTGTGTGTGTGTGTGTGCGTGTGTGTGTGTGTGTGTGTGTATCCACGTTTATCGTTTCTCTTTCCCTTAAGCGTTTTATTCCGTGTTCGACCTTCAGTTGAAATCTTCCTTCAAATACTTCCCCACTTTCACCCCCCCTCTCTCTCTTTACTCCCTCTCTTTCTCTTTTCTCCCTTCTGTCTTTCCCTTCTAATAAAAGGTGCCCTTTGCACGGAGCCATCCCAATATCCGTTTCTATGAGTTATAACATCCTTTTCCGCCTTGGAAGAATCATAATCATCTCTGTTTCTTCCTATGGAGACACAAAAGAAGAAGATGACTTGAATGACAGCTATTTATTATATGTGTACATGCACCAACCTACAAAGTGAACTGGATAACACAACTGAAAGCAAATCTATCTAACCAATAATTTCCTGAATGCCAATATACGCATCAGTTGGATACTTAAAATCTCTTTATACTCCGTTTGAATGAAATTTCCTAATAGCTTATTTAGATTATTTAGATTTTTGTTCTTTAATTTAATCTTCTTATATAAATAAAGTCTCCCTACAAGTCTGATTTTTTCTAATGGGGCTTGTTAGTTTTTTTTAACGGCATATCAACCCTTCTAGGTCATTTAATGGCGAGAAAAATCATTTTAAAATAAACGTTCTTATTTGTCCACTCGTAATTTTTAAATAAGACAATATGCACTATTTAATCCATAACTGGTTGGAATGTGGGGATTCATACCTTTCCCAAGGGTATTAGTCCAATTATGGACGCACATGAAACGACTAGGATTCGAACTCGTGTATTACAATTTCGAAGCCTACTCACTTGGCCAAGCAATTAATAAAGCCTATTATATAGGAAAGCAGTTCTTTTTTATATACTAATTTCATTTCTAATGATATTTTTATAGTAAATTAATTTATGATTCATATCTCTAATAACATTATTTCTAATGGTTTTCTCTAAAGCAGCCCATTATATATAGAAAATTTATTTCGATTATTATTATTATATATATATTTATATGACGTTCATTTCTGTTTTTATTTTTTATATATATCTTTTTTGGTTTAGTTTTTTTTAATGAAATCTGGTTTTTAATATTTAGATTACCCAGAAGTTTAATTTTAAACCGTTCTTAATTAGAGACAAAAAGGTTTCATGTTTCTTTCAATGTCAAAGCTTAACGATGCAGGCGAGTCCAAAATCCATGAAGTTTTGATTAAGCTTTATTTAAAATTGTAAATTTCTTTCCTTTCTTTTACCCCACCTCTTTGTTCTAGAATAATATTGCTACAACTTCTGCTAAAAGAATAATAAGAAGAATGAAATATTTTCATTTACTGAGAATTTTTTTTCGTTGTCATTATAATCTCTATTCCCTGATAATTTCTAAATTACTGTCTGATTGGATGGAGAATTTTCGAGATAAACTAATCAGATATCAGGATTGAAAGTAATGAATTGTTTGATTAGGGTTATTATTTACATGAGTCAGGAGTTAATGATTCTGGCAAATTAAAGGACAAAGATATTAGAAGAAAGAAAAGTAAGTAAAAAGAAATTGAATGGATGAATGAATAATTGAATAAATAAAGAAACTTGAAGAGAAAAAAAAACAGAAACGAAGTAGGAAAAGAAAGAAGAAAAAAGAGATTTTTCTAAAATCGAAATTAAAAAAGAAATAAAAATAAAAAAGGAAAGAGAAAAGATAGATGGAAAGATAGATAGACAGAAAAAAACGATAAAAAGATAAAAGAGAAAACGAAAAGAAATGATTATTTGTATAAGAAAGTAAACAAAGAAACAAAAAAAGGAAATAAAAAGAAATTTTAAATAAAAACAAAACAAGGCGAAGATAAAAAAAGAAAAAGAAAAAAAGGAAAGGTCTCTAAAGAAAAGAAACAAAAAAAATCAAAACTAAACTCCAATCCTAATATTACACCTAAACTAAACATGAACCTTATTCTTAATCCTAACCCTTATCACAATTCTAAACTTAAACGTAATTCTAATTCACGATAAAAAATGGCCCTAATCATAATTCTTAACCCTTGGAACCTGACTTAGCAAAATGACCAACTATCCGCTCAGATATGTTCTATCAGACGACTATATTAGGAAGGAAATATCAGTGTCTTTTTTGGCCTTTTAAGGTTAAATTCCACCTTCTATATAACCACTTAGCAGTCTTAGTCATTTTTCTCACAATAACTATACTCTAAACTCATATAATTCACATTGAAAAATATTTTTCTGTGGAAATGAGTTCAATCGAATTGACTTAAACAAAAACTGTAATCTTTTAGCATGAAACTCTCTTACGTAATTGATTTCTTGTTGGATTCAATCAATAAACATCATAATAATATTTACTCCATATAATTTTGAAGACAATAATGACAGCAAGGTGGAGCATTGGTAAAAGCTCGAATGATGGAATCGTATTACACGAGTTCAAACCCCAGTCAAAATCATTTCCAAAACCTTTGGCTACCTCGAGCAGATTGGGATCGTTAACTCAGGAGAGTATTTCATATAGGTGAAGGGCAACACTGATTTCAAAGCCCGGAAAAGTTCTTATGATTTGAGAGTGGAGCATAGGGCTGGCGACTCTTTCTCATAAAATAAATATGCTACGGAAACAGCAAAAGATAAAATTTCTACCCAACGCACCACTGGGTGTAATGGTTGATGAATGGTGTTCGTTGTTGTAGAGAAAGAAAATTTCCCGTTCGGGTTGGATTTGTCATCTGGTTGTTATAGAGTTTTTCACAATCTTAGATTTAACTGAGAATTCGAATCCTCAACTTAGAGGCCAACTTTAATCGTTTCTTTAATATGATCGGTTTGTATGGGGGAGGGGGAAGGCTTTTCAGTTCGAATGCTTAATGCGTTCTACTGATCATACCACAAACTGCTGACCAACCTGGTACAGTACTTGCTATTTCTAACTGGTCACCTATCTTAGTACATAACAAGCTTTACGTTGCTTAACTTCGTTAATCTTACAGGAACTGGTGTCTTCAACGCGACTTGACTGTATAGTGTTGTTCGTTGAAATAAGTCTATGATTATGCTATGATTTCTTTCCCTAGTCTTAGTTGAACGATGGAACGACTGAGATTTGAATTCGCGTATTAAGACTCCAAAGTCTGAGCACACATCTATTACTTCAATATGCCCTCCTCTAAAATTATGTGCAACAATTTTTTTATGTCATAAAAGGTTTATTTTTATTTTGCTAAAAATGAGCTTTTCTATTCTTTTTTTAAAAAAAGTTGCTTTCACTCGTTAACTTTCACCGACTAAACAAAGATTGTCGTTTTGAATGTGTGACCTGCGAAGCACGCACCATTTTAATTTCCGTTAAACGACCGTTGGATTCATTTTGATGAATAGATTTTAATAGCTAGTAACAAATTTGTTTTATTATTTCATTTGTATTTTTCTCGCTTTTTCTTCTCTTTTGTTATGTTAATTATGTCTAAAATTTTCGTTAATCCTATTTAAGGATTTGTTTTGATAATATTCTTAAAATATATCGGTTTTTATTTTTTTTAATAACAAATGTTATTTTCATTCGTGTTTCTGTCTTTACAATTTTTTTTTTTTTGCATTTTTATTCATTTTCTCTCCAAGTTTATTTAAATGTGCTCGAATTAAATTCAATGTTTTCGGTTGTTTCATATTTTGTCGTTTCAGTTTTCATTCTTTTTTATTCTCTTTATATTTTCTATTTTATTTCAGTCATTTCCATTCATTTTTTTCCTTCTTTTCTTTCTTTGGTTTTTCTTTTCAAGAAGGGAATTAAGAAGAAAGAAAAAAAGTTTTTTGAATAATGAAAAAAAAAAGGGTTTGTTCTTTTTTTTTTTTTTCATTATCAAAAAATCTTTTTTTTTCTTTCTTTCTTTTTAATTCCCTTCTTGATTTATTTCTTGATTCTATTTGATTTTGCAAAATTATTAATTATGATCCTGGAGAAAAGGGTGCCTGCGGTTGAAATAAGGCATTCGAGAATACCAGCATTTTTTCCATAAACTGTTGACTGTTAGGAGAGGAGCAATGCAAAGAAGGTCCGCATGCTTTTGAGGAAACTAGGGACCACAGAGCATAACAAGTTTGTGGATTATATTCTCCCTAAAAAGACAAGTTAATTGGAATTTTCGAAAATAGTCAAGCTTCTATCCGAGTACTACGCTCTTTCATAAAAGATGGAAGTGCTTGAGCCTGTAAAAAAGCGACGACGACGATTACTTAACCTTCGCGTCCGTAGTGAATACGGCAAGGTAGTAAAATTTCAAGTTAAGAGGTAAGGAGACCTACCACGGTTTAGTGTATTTTTCGCAATGTGTTCAGATTTCAAATCTGTTTGGACCTTAATTCTTGTCATTAAGAATCAAACTATTACACTTTGATCGCGATCGGTAAACATTTATCGGTTGAGGATTAAAGTTGTCAGTAAAAACAAAGAAAAAAATCGCAAGATAATTGAGCCAGGATTGTCAAAGATCCTTTGTGAAAGCATGAATATCCTAAAAAGTATTAATAACGAAAACTCAGCTTTCAGATAAAAAAATGCTCTGTCAAGTTTGGATGTGCATTTAAAGAAAATGATGTATGGGCAAATAATTTGAATAATGATGGCTGTCAGAACAAGTTTATCTGACAAATGTTCCATTTATCCACAATATATATATATATATATGCAAAAATATATTTTATGTACGCTGCATCTCGATGTCGAGCACTCTGAATTGTAACTCTCCCACTTCCACTAATTAAGCTACTAAGCAAAGCTCCATCTGCCCTCTCAGGGGATGGGTTGAGCCCTCTCTAAGTGGATTTACATAGTGGTTTGAATTAGAACTTACTAGGTGAGCTGGTGGCCAAACGGATACGGTACTCGACTGGTATTGTGTCGGTAGGGTTTCGATCCTGGCTAAAGGCGATCCTGGGGTTTGCGTAGCTGTACTGACGAGGAGTGAACTCCGAAACAAGCTTGTCTACAGATTGCAAAAATATATTTTACGTATATATATATATATACGTAAGCGGCCTGATGACGCATAAGCGAGAAACTGGCAGTTGTTGAATCTCGTTGACTCCGTATCTACACTTAACTAATATATTTTTTATATATATTTATATAATATATATATTGGGCATCAACAGTGGAGCGTTGGTAAAAGCTCGGGCTCAGAAATAGAATTACGCGAGTTCAAATCCTACTCAAAACCATTATATTTACATTTAGCTGCCTTGGTCAGATAGGACTCGTTAACTCGGGAAAGCTTCTCATCTCGGTGAAGGGTAACACGGCTCTGAGTGACTAATCGGTAATTTTGCTTTGTCGGGATGCAAAGGTTTAGAAAAATAAAATGCATATTTTAAAAAAAATATCTAGTATACATTAATCCTTTGAACTCCGACTTATCAAAATTACCAAGTAGTCACTCAGTGCTTTTATATTAGAGGAACATTTTAAATCCTAAATATTGGTGTGTCTTTTTTAGCCTTCTGTTTTCAGGGCCAACGTATCGGCCTTTTATGATCCAAATCTTTTATCAAACATGTATTATCCTTAATTATCTTAGTCGCAAGTTTTCATCGCCCGGGAAGAACAAAAGCTGGCCATACGTCTAGTATTATCCTATAACGAACATTGATCTACCTAATGTCAGGAATTGCTCCTCCACACATACGCCGTGAAGCTATATCAGCACCTGAGCGAGAGAAACAACTCACTGACAGCCCTTGTATGGACATAAGGGGGCTACCCAATGCCTGAAATCCCGCAAGTCCTTCATCTCAATCGCAAGGCTAGGGCACTCTTCGGTAGCCTAATTTCGTTACCGACAATGGAATGAGTCCATCAAGGACCTCGATAATAATGTTTTGCCCAAGCCCTCAGAGGAGTTATGTGCTGGCTCGGACCTTCTTAGCAGGGAGTGGGTGACGCTTAACCGTGCTCTGGCCAGGGTGGCAAAACCAGAGACAATTTCAAGAGTTGGGGCTTCGTTCGGGACGAAGTTTGCCCATGTGGTGCTGCAGAGGATATCATCGCTCACTGGCTAACAGACTGCCCAGTTAGCGTGCCTTGCCCTAATGTGGACTTGAGGAATGAGACGATAGTCGCCCGAAGCGGGATGATATGATATGATGATGATCCTAAAACTGCTTGTACGGCAAATCATATTCATAAAACAAAGACTAAAACCACAGACCTGATAATTTTTTTATATAAAATGAGACATCTGTGGTGACAACGTCATGAAAGAAATTATAAGCCTATTTTTCAGAACAATTTGATTTGTTTTTTTATGTTTTTTTTGGGGGGTGGGATTTTATTAGTAATTCATTTTGCGCTGTTTATTTATTTCTTTTTTTATTCTTTTTTTATTCGTTTTTTTTAAATTTATTTTTAATTTTCGTTTTTAACCATTTCAACCCTAATGGGCTGATATATAGGCCTAAGAAACCTGAGACAAAACTAAAACATTTTTTACCCTAATGTGGTATTTTAAAAGAACAGCTCTGGGTGACTAGTTGTTAATTTTGTTAAGTCAGAGTTCAAAGATTCAGGCTGAAATATATATTTATTGGGTCTTCTTTTGCCTTAATCGCCAGGGCCGATATTTTGCATCTTTAACGTTTAAAGGGTTAATATTATTATTTTTTTTAATCCTATTTTATATTTTCGTTTTTTTTATTTCTTTTTTTTTTTATTTTTTGGTTTTTTTTATTTTTATTTATTTTCTTTTTTTATATTTATCAATTTATTTGTTTTTTATTTTATCTTTATTTTATATTTTATATTTATTTTTTGTATTTTTTCATTTTTTTCTTATTTTATTTCATTTTCAATCTTTTATTTATTTTTTTGATTTTATTTGTATTTTTTTTATTTTTCTTCTTATTTTATTTCATTTTCAATTTTTCATTCATTTTTTAGTTTTTATTTGTATTTTTTTTATTTTTCTTCTTATTTTATTTCATTTTCAATCTTTCGTTTATTTTTTTTGTTTTTATTTGTATTTTTTTATTTTTCTTCTTATTTTATTTCATTTTCAATCTTTCGTTTTTTTTTTTGTTTTTATTTTGTATTTTTTTATTTTTCTTCTTATTTTATTTCATTTTCAATCTTTTATTCATTTTTTGTTTTTATTTGTATTTTTTTTATTTGTCTTCTTATTTTATTTCATTTACAATCTTTCATTCATTTTTTTGTTTTTATTTTAATTTTTTTATTGTTCTTCTTATTTTATTTCATTTTCAATCTTTCATTTATTTTTTGTTTTTATTTGTATTTTTTTATTGTTCTTCTTATTTTATTTCATTTTCAATCTTTTATTCATTTTTTTATTCTATTTTCTATCATTTATTTATCTATTCTTATTCTTATCATATTTTATCTTTATTATTATCATTTATTTTTTCGAAGGGGGGGGCTTTTGTAATTCGTTTTTGTGCTGTTCTATTCATTTCTTGTCATCAGTTTTCTTAGCATTCTTCTATTGTTTGTTTTTTTTATCTGTAAGGATTTTGTTTAATTTCCTTTCTTTTGGTCTAGAAATATCACGTAGGGTTTGGAGATTTTTTATTAATTTTATTATTACTATTATTGTTATTATTATTATTACCATTATTATTATAATTATTATTATTATTAGTAGTAGTAGTAGTGGTGGTAGTAGTAGTATTGTTATTATTGTTATTGTTATTATTATTGTTATTATTATTGTTATCAGTATTATTATTGTTATTATCAGTATTATTATTTGGGTTATTATTATTATTAATATCCTTATTATTAATACTATTATTATTATTATTATTATTCATACTATTTTTAATATTAATATAATTAATACTATTATCATTATTATCATTACTATTATCATTATTACTATTATTATTATTCTTTTCATTATTATTAATACTTTTATAAATATTATTATTATTTTTAGTAGTAGTGGTAGTAGTACTAGTGATAGTAATAGTAGTAGAAGTAGTAGTAGAAGTAGTAGTAGTAGCAGCAGCAGTAGTAGTAGTAATAGTAGTAGTAGTAGTAGTAGTAGTAGTAGTAGTAGTAGTAGTAATATTAGTAGTAGTAGTATGCTTATCATTTCTTTTTTTTTATCTCCTTTTTGCTTTAAGTCATGAGTTATCCATTGAAGCATAAGTCAGGTTTTTTGTGTTTTCATTTAAAAACCGAGAAAAAAAAAACCTTTCTTTATTTCGGTGTCTATATTTTAGTCTCTAATCTTTTGTTCAGCTTTTTTCTTCTTTTTTTTTTTCTTACTTTATTTTTTCTATTTTCTTATCTAAATATTTTGCTTCATTCGATTAGAAATAATTACTTCCTTTCTGTTTTCATTTTTTATTCCTTTTTCTTTTTTGTTTTTTTTTTAGTCCGTTGTTTTCGTACTTTTCTATGGCTGACGAAGAAAAAAAAAAGCTCTGCAATTGGTTTTTCTATCACTGGGTCCTTATCAGTGCCGTGCTTAGCCACTTAGCGGTCCCGACAAAGAATACACCTTTCAGCCCCTTTAACTTAAAATGGCAACACCCACTCAACATACTGTAGCCTTCGGCTTTATATAAATATCATATTTACTTGGTGAACACCGAATATAAAAAGTCCGGGTAAGAGCACATAATAATGGCCTTGTGCTAAACTTCGGTTGGTGCTTACCAAGTAAATATAATATCCTTTTTCAGTCAACAGTTTTTTTTTCAATCTATATTCTATTTACTTGGTTGAACTCGCGTAATTCATTCAAATATTTAAATATGGTAATAAGATATTCAACTTGCGGAGGGATTTATTTCATTAAAAAAGAGTAAAAAGTTATTCATTCAAACATTTAAATTACAAAAGATTTTAATTCTAATTACGAAGGAGGATTTAAAAGTACAAAGAATATGAATTTATCATTTTGAACCCGGATTTATCAAAATTACCAAGTAGTCATTCAGAGTCGGTATATTAGAGGAACGTATTGAAGCTAAAATAATATAAAATAAAAATAAAATTTGAGCAGTGGAGCATTGGTAAAAGCTCCGGCGCTGAAATCGTATTACGCGAGTTCAAATGCCAGTCAAAACCATTAGTTACACTTAAGCAGCTTCGGGCAGATGGGGCTCGTTAGCTCGCGAGAGAAGCTCATTTAGGTTAAGGTAACACTAAATGTAAAAAGCCCCGGTAAGAGCACGTAAAATTGGCCTTGTAATAAACATGGGGGTGCTCACCAAGTAAATATAATATTGAAGCTAAAATATTGTTTTATCTTTCTTTTTTATTTATGTTTTCAAGGCCGATATATCGGCTCTTTAGGATTCAAAGGTTTAATATGGAAGCTAAAAACTGGCTTAGAACAGTGAAGCATGATGAGCTAGTACTAGGCCCAATAGGGTCTATGCTCTCCGCCGTTGGACTCGGGACTGGCTCTCTATTATTTCAGCGTTGGCGACGCATCACTGTGCGTGATGGGCATTCATTCGGGATGCGGGAGGGGCCAGTTTAACCGATCCCAGGTTAGTGTTGCACCATCAACAACAACAACTGAGATTCGAAGTCACTTCTGTAAAAGAACAGGCGGTCTTTCTCTGATTCACATGTTTATTTCTTTTTCATTTGACAACTATGGATGACCAAAGGTAGCCATAATTTTACTATACGGAACGAATGAGATTTGAACTCGCTTCTGTTTAAGAGCAATTGATCTTTTTCTGCTTCATATACGTATTCCTTTTTCATTTGGAAAATAAGGATGACCAAAGGCACCATGATTTACTAATCGGAACTACTGAGATTCGAACTCACTTCTGTTTGAGAACAGATATTCTTTGCCTCACATGTTAATTCCTTTTTTTCATTTGTCAACTATAGATGACCAAAGGCAGCTATAATTTTACTACACGGAACGACTGAGATTCGAACTCGTTTCTGTTTGATAATAGACAGTCTTTGCTTCACATGTTGATTCCTTTTTCATTTTAAAACTACAGATGACCAAAAGCTGCCATAATATTACTACTCGGAACGACTGAGATTCGAACTCGTTTCTGTTTGAGAACAGACAGCCTTTGCTCCACATGTTTATTCTTTTTTTATTTGGCAAATACAGATCACCAAATGCAACTATAATTTTACTACACGGAACGACTG
>JAUZSX010331069.1:0-11045 GCA_034780655.1 Idiosepius hallami | reverse complement strand
ATGTGGGGTTGAAGTTATCAACTACCGTGGAATTTACACGGGTTCTGCTAGTTATTATTATTATTATTATTATTATTTCAGACAGAGGGTTCCACAGGAGAAATGAGTAGCACATCTTGGACCGCTTGGTCAATGTGGTCGAAATGTTCACAAAATTGTGGTGGAGGAATTTCGAACAGAACTCGTTACTGCGCCACTTTAACTGAGTAAGAATCCTTTTTTTAAGCCTTTGAAACCTGAAGGGTGGTTAAATCGAGCTTGGTACCCTAGGGCAAAAGACCAAGCAGCAAAATATCAACTAGCCAATAGGGTTATTGGTTGGTTGGTTGGTTGGTTGATTGGTTTGTTGGTGGTTTGGTTGGTTGGTTGATTGATTGGTTTGTTGGTGGTTTGGTTGGTTGGTTGATTGATTGGTTTGTTGGTGGTTTATTTGGTTTGTTGATTGGTTGCTTGCTTGTCTGCCTGTCTTGATGCCTTGCTAGTATGGTAATGTTTTTTTTTTCTTTAATTTTGCTGACTATAACCTTTTAATTTTTTTCAGTTCAGAGACAGAGGTGGACATTAACAGCTGCAAAGGTCATGCAACGGAAGTCCGGGTGTGCAACCGACAGGTACGTTGTTGTCTTCCAATTTAAATGGACGGAGACAGAAGTGGGAACACTCTAAATAAGAAACAATAAACAGGAAAATACTTTCAGATTATTAGTCACTGTGACTTCGGAACCATAGTACGCGGATTCGAATCCAAGATGTTCCGTTAACATTGTCATATCGACTAATATCCCTAGGAAAGGAATAAAAACCATTCTTCCCTTCAGCTGTGAATCAAATAGTTCAACTTGTGTTATCAAAAAACTATGTGTGTATAAAAATAACGTTTATCTAAAGTAATTGTTCTCGGCATTAAAATGGCCTGAAAAGGTTTATATGCCGTTAAACATAAAAAAACTAACAAACATTACTCAAAAGGATGATATAGTTTTTAATTTGACACTTGTGTGACCTTGAATATAATGATAATTTTAGATCTAATCATGAAGTTGTTAAATAGGTACTAAAATAAAGTTATATAGATATTGATCTACCATTGTAACAGTGATGTTGGTTTTGCATTCAGAGCTGTTGCTTTGGACAGTGGAATAATTATAATGTCTTATTATAAAGTCTGGTTTAACCTTGATGCCCATAGGTGAAATAGATTGTTCTTTATCACACGCTAGAATATCAGTGTGTTATCAGAAACCCTGCGTGTTGTATGTAAAAGCTTTCCGACGATGAAAAATCCTTTTAGCTACTGAATTTTGAACTTGACTAGGTTACCTATGTTCAACAAATTATATCAAAGAAACGAATAAGGGAATTGAAAAGAGAGCAAAACTTTCTCTACGTAAATATGGATAGAAACTTGAAGCACTAAATGTGTAAATAATATTATTCTTTATCTTCAGAGTTTGTCTCCAAGCTGTTAACCACAATGAATACTAGATCTGATCCTATCCTTCGATTATGAATCCTCGTCGTGGTGACTAACTCTTGGACTATCTAAAAGACCTAGAGGATTCAACCGCGTCCTGTTTACTTTGCTTTATTCTTAAGTCATTTATTCGGACACTTGAAAAAAAAAGGAACTGAGCTTAGGTCAGTGGGTAGACAGTCAGACTACGGAATCATAATACGCGAGTTCGAATCTCAGTCATTGTTAATTGGGCTAATAACCATTGGAAAGCTATGCATCTGCACATCCCTTTCATCTAAGGATTAAACCGTACATATTGTGTAAATCAATGGGCAGCGAAGATAGAGCATTGATAAAGCTCGGGCTCTGGACTCGTATTACGCGAGTTCAAATCCCAGTCAAAACCATTACTTTCACGTTAGCAGCCTCGGGCAGATGAGGCTCGTTAATTCGGGGTAGCAGCTCATATAGGTGAAGGGTAACACCGAATTTAAAAAGCCCATGTAAGTGCAGGTAAAAATGGCCTTGTGCCAAACTTGGGTTGGTGCTCACCAATATTGTGTAAATCGATAACTTAGTGTTTGACAAAAAAAAAAACGTTTATAAAAAATATTGTTCACGACATTGAATGGCCTAAAATAGAATAGAATAACAAACAAAGAGAATAAAGAAAAAGGGAATGTGTTAAGATGAATTAATAGTCTTTTATTTCTTTTCGTGGAAAGCAAATATTTTACAAATAACTTTGGGGTGGTCGACGTGGCCCAGTGGATAGACAGACGGACTTCGGAATATTAGTACGTGGATTCGAATCCAAGTTGTTCCGTCTACCTTCACGTGTCGACTAATACTATTGGGAAAAGTATGAATACCTATCTTCCCTCCAGCTATGGATTAAATAGAGCAATTTGTGTTATTAAAAAACTATGTGTGTAGAAAAACGTTTATCAATAAAAAATCAGAAGTAATTGTTATCAGCATTAAAATGACCTAAAATAGGTTGATATGCCGTTAAAAACAAAACAAACAAACAAACCACCTGATTTACAGTGTTGTAAGGTTGAACGAATGACTATCAGGATTCTTAAGATACTAACAACAATTCTCAATTCTGTGTCTTGGAATGTTTTGAAAACTGACCATATAACTACAGCAAAAGTCTTTGACTCTCTATAAATCTGACTTTAATTCCCGTTCTGCATCCTTGCGCACGACTGAGAGGGGAGATCAAAATAATTACACTATTTGATTGGGTTAATTGATTGATTTTTGGGTTTTACGGCATATCAAGCACTGTATGATCAGTTAATGCAAATATGGTTTGTTTCATTCTGCACTATGTTTCTGTTCTTATGCTGTCTAGTGTTAACCGTTAATCAGACACTCGACAGCATAAAAACTGTTAATCAGACTCTATACAGCATAAGAACCTAAGAATCATTACAGACGGGCACGGCGAGAGCCGTTGGTTTGAAAATGGAATTTTGATTCCGAAATATCAACAAACACTATAAACAACACATCATACTGCCTTTAAAACCTTATACATTTACATTAATAACCTTATGATGCTTCAGAAGAACTATAACCTATTATACAATGTATATTCAATTTATAATTTCACAAAAAAAGACTTTTATTATAAACGACACCAAATCAAAGAAAACCATCTTATATTTACTTCTTTAACAATTAGTATATTCAATTTTTATTCTCGTGAGGGGATCAAAGGCTGATAACAGTCGTAAGCGTAATAAAACATAAACTAGCCTGACAGCGAACATTTTATAGACGCGTAACTCGTATATGGCATTGGTTTGTCTTAAGACCTCAACGGCAGATGTGGCGGATGATGGCAACAATGACACAACGGCACTGAAGGCGGTGAAGGCTACAAAAGAGGATGGCCTCCAGTCGTCGTGGTTCTACATGCAATTGGAAACAGGCCATTCTTTGCCAAGGGGTTGTGCGGTGGCTATAGGTGTATCAGTCTCTCCACGTTAAAAGACATCGCGCGCAGGCGACCTCCCGAAAGGGAACTCGTACAATCATCTGAAGCCCCACTGGGACCAAGACGAAGGACATACATACTGGACAACTAGTGACCGCCAATGATTATTATGAATAATAAGTGTGTAGATTATTGTGATGATGAGGAGGAAGGTTGCCCTCTCATCAAATCCCTACTGCTTCACCCGCTCGCACAAACGAGGAATAAAAATGTAAAGATATGAAAGTGAGCGCACGAAGGCTTGCAAGAAGAGATTTGTTGTTTGTTGCAGAGTTATGTGTGTGCCTGAATGAGGATTCAATTACTTGAAGAACGAAGTGGGGGGGGTTGATTCGTCTCAAAAAAAGGTGGCTTGGTGAGTGGTTAAAAAGGGTGGAATGCTGCCTGGAGAAAATGGAAGGTGTTGGGGGGGCGTTGGCTGTACCATGAGAGGGGATTGTGGGTGGGGTAAGAATCTGGAACGGAAACAAATCAGACTGGGGAAACGAAAACAAGGGTAACCAAAAAGTAATCAAAAGACAAGATACGGAAGGAAGATTTTTTTTGGCACAAAAACCACAAAGGTAACAAAAAAATATTACGGTAGGAGTGGATAGGAGTGGTTAGAGCGTGTGTGTGTTTGCATTTCACTGTTAGCATATAGGAGTGGTAAGGTATGTGTGCGTATGTATGTGTGTGTGTACATGTGTGTGTGTATGCATGTGCATGCGTGCGTATATGTGTGCGCGCATTTGACTAAGTATTATTGGAGGGGTTAAAAGTTATGTGTGTGTGCATGATTGTGTGTGTATGCATGATTGTGTGTGTGTGTGTGTATTTGCATTCGACCCTGAGCGTATAGGAGTGTTTACAAGGTGTGTGTGTGTGTGTGTGTGTGTGTGTATGTGTGTGTGTGTGCATTCGACTGTGAGCATTTGCACGTATATTTAACTAGTTAATTTTTTTTTTGCTGGTATATTAATGATTATTTCAACTCTTTACTCCTAAAAAACTCAACAAACGAAAGGCATTTGTAAAATAAAAACACTTTTGACTTCATTTAATTATAGAGCTTCATATGCCGTTCAACAAAAATATAAGCTACCTCTAGGTCAACAAGAAGGGGCTGATTGTTTTTTTTTTGTTTTGTTTTTTTTCGTGAACATTTGCTTGGTTCTCGCTAGCAAAGCTAAACACACTCGCACACACACATCGTATATAAGTATATCTATACTCCTGTGTATGCATGTATATATACACACACACACATATATATATATATATATATATATATATATATATGAATATTAGAGCAGGACAGGTAAAAATGGCATCGTGCCTAACTTGGGTTGGTGCTCGAACAAGTAAATATATATATATATGCATCTATTTATGTATATATGTAAGTAAGTATTTATGTATGTATGTATGTATGTATGTACGTACAAGTGATACCATATGCTAGGTGTGGTCCTACTATGGTCCTACGCAAGGTGTAGAGAAATAGGAACAGTTTGTGGTGGCATATGGTGGCATTGTTGTGTTATGTCGGGTAAATTTTCAGGGTTGGTCTTATGATTACGCCATTTTACATTTTGGGTGCGTGCATTCTGAATAGTTAGAGAAGACGAACGTCTCTCAAATCGAGCAAATGAAAATAGAAACGATTTGAAAGAAATTCTTTAGTAACTTATTTTTTTTTGTGATTAGTATTATAAAAAAAAAATGGTAATAACCCTTCGCTAATTCTTGTTTTATTCTAATTTACTGATGACATGTGTTACTTTATCGCCGTTTTAAACGAACGAGAGCGGGTTGGAAAGAAAGGGGTTTGTGTGTAGCACCGGGACTTCAACAAATCTCTATCGTCTTTCATTAGGCGATAGAAATAAAAATTCCAACTCGTAGTGCAAGTGAAACTATCATCATCATCATCATCATCATCATATGCAGTCTATCATTACTGAAGATAACTAGTCCAGGAGGTGGGGCCCTCTCCTCTGATGCTGCTACAGGCCAAATGAACTGTGAAACCCCTTGTCGCAGAGCGCACACAAGTGTCGCCAGGTGTGTGACGTCGCAAGTGTCTCTGATAAGACACGTCCTCCAATTTTAGAGGCATTTCTCTTCTGGACATAATAGGGAAAATCATGACCAAAATATTGCAATTGAAACTATATAGTATCAAACACAAACATTTTTTTCTATTTAATTTCAATTACATCTAAATTTATTTTACATAATGTACATTTTGTTCTACTTTTTACAAATAAATGTGTCTATTGTTTAGCAATCAATGGTATAGGTATATAATTGTCGACTAAAATCTTTTTTGAAAATTGCAACAAGAAAATGTTGCCCCTATATAATCAGTGCCGCGCTTAGCCACATAGTGACCCCGATGCAGAATAGGCCTTGAGGCTCCTTTGTCCTAAAAAAGGCAACTTGCATCCCCTCAACATACGGGGATGCTTCGATCAAAGTCTATACACAGAGAGAGAAAGACAGAGAGTGATAGATAGGAGAGATGCATTGATAGATGTATATTTCAAGTGTAAGAATGATTTTCTAGTTAATCCTAACAATTAATTATTATTTTTATTTTTTTGCTTTACAAAATATCTTACGCCCTTCCCCGCAGTTGCGGGGTCTGCAGGGGACTGAGCATGGCCCTGTTCACAATGAAAATGAAATCCACATTGGGAGTTAACTGAATCCAAAACGCATCAAAACAACATCAGACCTATATCACTAATATTTTATTAATTTGGTATCTAGAGGTTTCCGAAAAAAATATTCAGTAGGCGATATAGATTGCAAGAAGAAAGGTTGGGTCTTTAAAAGTTCTACCCTACCCCAAAGTTACCGTTAGCAGATGTTTAAAGCTGCCCCATTGTTTGGACGGTTTTGTTTGGACGAAGAACAACTTAACGCTGCGGCGATGAAGAAGAAAAATGAAAATTGACGAAAAAACACAAGCGAAATGATTCGAGACTAAAGGGAGATCATTTTTCAACGTCCATAAAAAAAAACAAATAAATTGGCTTGGCTTCTGTTAATCTGATCATTTGATCGGAGCGTGTTCTGTTTGTTTATTTATTACGGCATATCAACATTTTCAGGTCCTTTAATGTTGAGAGCAGTCATTTTTGACAAACATTCGTTTTGTTCACACGTAGTTATTTTTTAAATATCACAACATACTTTATTTGATCCATGTGGGATTTCATGCCTTTCCTAATGGTATTAGTCGCATATTACGATTCCGCGGTCGAACTGCCTATCCACTCCCCCAAGTGGACTTCCCACGTTGTTTATTTATTTTTTTTTTGTGTGTGTGTGTGTTTTACGTCATCCCAACCTTTTTAATTTAAGTCATTTAATGCCAAGATCAATTATTTTTTAATAACACAAAGTTTGCTATTTTACCCATAGCTGGAGGGAATATAGGAATTCATACCTTCCCTAAGGATATTAGTCCAATTATGACTGCAAATGGAACGATTGAGAGTCGAACTCGCGTCGCGTAGTAGGATTCCGAAGTCCGACTACCCACTAGGCCAGTTGGACTTCCCTTCCAACGGTATATGGAACTTTTTCTAAACATAAAAACATTGCATGGATCATTTGAATAATAAACTTATAATCGTTTCCTGATTGCTTCATTCTTTAAGAAATAATCAAAATTAACTTATAACAATATTCATTCATTTACTTTATTTATTGATCTATTTATTATTCAGATTTGTTTCTCATTAAAACTGTTGAATTCATCACAGCATGTGTTCTTTCATTTACTCATTATTTTGATTTCAGTTCGTGGCCTGGAGATTCGAATCTCTCAAAACAAATCAACAGTTCGTCACGTTGCTATTGACATTTTCTTTTTGTTTTTAATTTATGCTCTAGTGTCAATTAATGGAAAAAAATATCCGGACCAACTTGTCTCAGTGCACAATCGTACTCACAGCACACACCCACTCAGCAAAACCCACACACAAACTTGCAAGTCCTGTCAAACATAAGCATCAGCAAAAATATGTGGAATAAGAGGTAAGGACTCGATACTCGGACAGAAGTTGGTGTTCACGACAATATGCACATAAATATAGATAGACAAACAGACAATATATATAGATATAGATAGATGTTCATAGACAGAGAGAGAAAGAGAGAGGGAGAGAGATTCAATGAGAGTTACACATCTAGATGAAGGACAATACTGATTCCAAAAATGCCTAAATTGGTTTGAAATTTGACCAAGGATATACCATATGTATTTGAATATATATTAAATAAAAAAATGACAACTACGAGGTTTCTTTTTGGCGCCGTTGTAACAGATGTCTAAATAACGAAATACTCTTTAATTACTCCCCCTCTCTCTCTATATATATATATATAAATATATATATATGTGTGTGTGTGTGTGCGTGCATGCGTGTGTTTTTGTTTTTTTGCGTATTTATGCACGTGTGTGTTAGACTGTATTGTACCTAGTAAAGGGATTTGAAGAAATATGTATATATATATAATATATATATAGATATATATAACGTAATTTCTAAACACAGCTAGAGAATTGTGGCCGTACAACACAGTTTATGACAAAATGGATTTTAACTTTGGATATGAAGTGCCGTGTAAATTCTAAATCGCTCGAAGCAGTTCTTTATAGAATTTTTATGTTGTTTTTTTTACTTCGATAAGAACTGAAAATAAGTAACAAAAATGTGTTTTTTTGTTGCATACATAAAGTTTCAACCTTCTCGCAAGAAGGCGTGGAACAAGAAGAATCTGGAAGGATATTTTCGAAAGTTCTTCGTTAAATACCTAAATACAAGTTGTTCGTTTCTACCACTATCATCAAAACCCTGTTGAATATACGTCTTCAACAAATCGAGTCTTTCTCTGGTATTGTTTTTGTTGTGGTTGTTGAGCTGGAAGACCTATCCTCACCCGTTCAAGAATTAGTCTTCCTGCTGTTTTTTCGAAATCTCAGATTAAACTGAGACTCAAAGTCCTCACCCTAAGGGGTAACTCTATTCTAAGACGCTTCTTTAGCACAATCGGTCGGTGTAAGGGAGGATGTTAGGGAGGGGAGGCCTTTCAGTTCAAATGCTTTATGCTTTCAATTGATCATGCCACAAAATGCCAACCAGGCTCGTACAATTTATGATATGGCTAAGTAGTCACCCATCTTAGTACTGAACAGACTCTACGTTGCTTAACGTTGGAGATGCGACGGAAACCGGTGTCTCTAATGGTACGTCTCAGGTTTTGTTGAGATGGTCTTCTTGCTCCGATCGTAGAACTTATTTACGGCCAAGTCTTACGTTCTTTCTCTTTTTTGAGGAAGGACTCTCCACTTTTGTCTTTGTCTCGTTGTTTGCTGTCAACTCTATGTCCTATCCACAATATTGTCTAACAAAAACACACAGATATATATATATATATATATATACCCTGGTTGGTTGTTGTCGTTGCTTTGAGGAATTTTATTAAGATTTATGCAAGCGTTTTGCAGCCAGTAGATAGACCGTGTTTTCCTTGGTGTTATATTATTTCTACAAGACATACACGCTTGAGGCTTTGTACAGGTCACAACCCACGTGCTCACAGACTGCCCACATAGTGTGCCTTGCCCTGATGTAGACCTAAGGGACGCGACGATTACCACCCATCGTTTCATCTCTAAATGGAGCGGCACTATATGATATGATAATGATATACGAAGTATTGTTACAGTTGCAACTTTTGTTAGAGCTCAGGATTTACCGGACAGACTTCTATTAATTACTCAACGCAGTAAAGAGATTTTTATGGTTGTTTACTGGAGTAATTTGAAACTTCCGTTGCTGTTTGGTCTTGGGACAATTTCCAAGTTAGAGCTTGTTGAGCTTCATCGAAAAAAAAAACATTAATCTCTGGCAAATATGATTGCAGATGATGATACAACACAATGATTGTATCAATAAATCCAATGAAAAAAAATGATTTATATAAACGTTGAAGCATTAACATGCCAGAGGTGTTTTACTGAGTTGTCTGAGCGCCAGTAAAAAAAAAAAATAAAAAAATTGAAAGCTAAAATGATCATGTTCGTCTGAACTTGCTAGATTTCTTTTTTATGATTACCATTGCTCAAATCATTTCAACGCCATTTCCAATATTATTGCTACCAGTGGCGTACTTAGTCACTTAGCGGCCCCGACGCAGAATGCGCTTTGCATGTATGTACATATACATGTATGTAGAGAGGGAGAGGCACAAAGAGATGGATTGATAGATGTATATTTCAAGTGTGATAATGATTTTCTAGTTAATCTTATAATTAATTAATTTGGTAATTTTTTTGTATTAGAAAAGATCTGTGTAGCCAAGGAACCATGCGACTCAAGGAAACTTGCGCCCCCTGCAATTGCGAGGTCTGTGGGGTCTCTGAGCATGGCCCTGATTGTAACATTTTATCCGACGCACACTTCGGATTTTTCTAGTATTACTCAAACTAGGGAAATCAAACTTGGGAGCTTTCTCGTAACTGTGAATGAAATCCAGTATTCATTCTATGAGGGAAGACTCTCCATTCAGCAAGCTACCCGAAGCATGCCTTAGTAGTTCTAGGCTCGAGACTATGTAAGACCAAAGTAACATTCGTTTGAAATTAGTGGATAAACCCAAATCTCAGATGGAAATGTAACATGATAATGAGAGAGAGACTAGAATGAGAAAGATAAAGAGTAACAAAGAAAGAAGAAAAAACTTGATTTATGAAGAATTGATTGATTAATTGATTTTACAGACGCAGAGGTAGTCTGACACATAGATAGATAGATAGATAGATAGATAGATAGATAGATAAATAGATTGTGTCCGTTATCCTATCTGAAATTCTTGTTAGCCGACATAGAAATCAATTAGCGAATATACCTCAGGGCGAGTATTATTTTTTTTTCTTCTTAATATTCTATTTTCCGGTCACGAAAAAAAATCTTAGTTCGCTCTTCCTCAACGCATGAAAATTGAAAAAACTTTCTAGTTAGCAAAAAAATGTAGACTTTTTCTTTTTTACTTTTTTTTTTCTTTTTTTCTTTTCTTATGTATACGGTTAGGCGTTCTGCGAAATCTTTTGCCTAATTCGTAGCTTTATTGTATACCTTCTTCGATATAACCGCCCTCAAAAAAAGTTTTTAAAATCTAGTGCGTTAACTCTTAAATTTAAAACAAGAAAAATATATACTCGCACGAACACATAGTCACATATACGCATGATACATACGCAACTCAAGCTCGTAGAAATTGCACATGCTCACACATTTACGTACGTATTCTCACAGCACACATGAACAAACACACACATACATACACATATAGAGACAGCATTTTTTATATATATATTCAAACAGGTTTGATTGAGAAGAGTAGATATCTCCTTTCTACTTTTGAAAATGGAATTAGGAGTATTAGTATTGGTTGTGTAAAAATTTGTCGCAGTTAAAGAGTTCCCTGCAAATACGTACAATTTAAAGGAGAGTAAGGAAGAGATGAAAAACTTTGAATAAAGGATGCATAAATAAAGGGGCACGTAAGAAAGCGAGA
>JAUZSX010331058.1:0-11045 GCA_034780655.1 Idiosepius hallami | reverse complement strand
AACCCGGTAACACACACACACACACACAGTCACTGGGCATTTAATGCCGGAAACTATTTTCCTGCATTAATATTACACTAAGATTCTTTAACAATATTACATGCAGGTCGTCACTCGTCAGTATGTCCAAAAGCTCTTCTGTTTGAATCCCCCCAGCGGCGTATCTTTAAAGCGTTGGGCTAGGAGTCATTTGCATAGGTGGTTAGAGTGGTTCTTGTGAATTCTCGCAAATTCATGAGAACCAGAGCTAACAAATGGACAGGTATGCCATCTTGGAATTTTTAAATTTTCTATTCATCCCACAGGACAGACACACACGTGCGCACTTCCGAGGTAAGCCTTCTCTTTTCCCACAATATGAATTATGATTAATTGACTATAAAGCAATCGACTAAAATAAGTCCCTTAAAAATACGTAAATTGCCCGCTAATGAATATTGAAAAAACAAAAATTATAGTCGATTGCTTTATTTTAGTTAATTAATATTTTAATATGTAAGCTAACAATATACACGTATATGTATGCCATGTGGATACTCACCCGTGCTGTACAACCATTTACAAAATTGCATATATCACATCTGGGATCATAAACAATTACATTCAAGGTTTTGCCAAATATTTCGTCAGTGTTGCTGAAACTGATTTTGTACAAGCCAATCCCTGGAATCGGGCATACGGCAGCATTGGAGCTTTCAAAAATGGCTGGAATAACCTTTGTTTGAAGAACATTTTGTAAGTTTCGCTAAAATAAAACAAAACAAAAATCAGATTAGCAAATTCTGTGAATTTTATTTTATGACAATAAATACACGTAGATAAATTTATAACAGAGATAAAAAGAAGTAAAAATTAAAGCAACTTACCGAAAGGAAAGATATTTTGCACTCAAATTTTGAAGTTTGCGCAAAATTGAATCCCAAGAAATATACATAACAGAAGGTAGAATTAAAGCATTTGATGTCAAAAGCAGTGAGCACCGGTGGTACAGTTCTTTCAATCGAGCAGTCATCTCCTATGAATTTTGCATTGCAAAAACATACGCCTAAGACCAGAAAAAGAATTAAAGAATTCTAAATCATATTTATTTTAAAAACATTAATAGAAAATTTGACACTCAAAATTGCAAATGAACGATAGATAAAACCTTTTTTCAAGTTAAAGCAACATTAACCCTTTCGACCCTAAAGGGCCGATATAACCGCCCTGATGACTTAAAGCAAAAAGACACACCAGAGTCTCCCCAATATAATCAATCATCAGAATGCATCTGAATGACTAGCCCAATATAATCAATCATCTATCTGAATGCATCTGAATGACTAGTTGGTCATTTTGCTTAGTCAGGGTTCTAAGGATAAACTTAGGGTTAAAATTCATAAAAAAAGTTTATTCTGACCTTTGCGACAAACACCATTTCGAGTGCATTCATTTGGACACATGCTGTCCACAATTCTGGCTGGAGGTCCACTAATATCAGAACCTTTAACCGGCTCCCACAAAGTGATGTTAAATTCCAGTGAGGATATGCATTGTTCTTTTAGGTTTTCGAGAGCTGCGCTAGCCCAGGCATTGTCATCTGTAACCTAGAGCAAAATAAAGAAAAAGAATATTTCCAGTTTAAAGAGATTACCTTCAACCAAAACTAAAAATCATTCGAAAGGTATTTTTATATGTAGATATTCATTGTAAAGTAATTTCTATCACTAAAATTCTCGTTGTGACCCCAGGGGCCTTAAATAGGTCAAAAACAGCACAAAATGGCCAAAAATATCACTTTTTGCCCATAAGTTTTGATTCACCCATTATATTTTTCTGAAAATTGGCCAAAATGTGTAGGGAATTGTGCCAAATGTAAATTTAGTATTTCTGAACATGACAAAATTCTGGTTCACGTCACCTGGGTTTTTTGGGGCTAAAAACACTCCTTTTGGGGGATATTTAATGTTTCTGTCCAATATATCATTATGTATGGGGTTTTTTTATGCTCCATTCACTGTGCAGTCATAGGAGACCATGCATGCTTCACTTGTTCACAGGGATTCGACGACATTTGCTTAAATAAATAAATAAATCTATTTATATGTTAGAGAGGAAGGGTAAGGTCAATCCATTTTAACTTTCACAGGGTGTGTAGGAGTTTTGAAATTCGACTTAAAGCCAAGTGGATATGTTTTTAACTTCAGAAATCGATATTTGAATGTATCCGCCACACAACCCAACTGCAAAATAGATTTCATTTATCTCACTTTCTTTCAAGTAAAATTTCATATCGAAATACATGTTTTGTTTTTATGCATTTTTTCACTTTTTTCTTTCGACATCCAAGTACTAATATGTGGACATTTAATAAATAGATTCATCTGCACACTTCTCATTTTAGACTAATGTACCGGATTTTGTTTTATCTAAGGTTTTTAATAATAGCAATTAACTCACCTTGATATCTTCAACACATCCTTCAATAATATTTTCTAAGTTAACGTTGGGAATATTTTCACACATCTTTCCCGATTGACTGCTGCTAAGATAAGTTCTGCAATAATTTATGGCCTCTTCTTTTGTAGTTCCACTTGGTGTTGGCCATGTTGCAACCTAGAAACAAGAAAAATGTTAATAAAGAGACTGAAATTTGTAAATACACCAATCATGATGGTTAAAATACTTCAAGACCTACAAAACGTGTAAATAACAAAGTCTCAGGGCTTTGGCATGTAGAAAAACTAAAAACAAGCAGTTATAATACACCAACCAGTTATAATTATTTGACAAGAAAACAAATATACGTTAAATATTTTCTTCTACTCACGGGAGTTGTGTAGTTTTTATCATACTCGAATGTTTCTCTTTGGTCCACTGATACACATTTCTCAGTCAAATTAGCTTTTTCGATCAGCAAAGATGTTATATCGCGGGCTGTCAGTAAAAATTAAAAAATAAATTAATTTTAAAAAAAAGGATAAACCATGTAAAAATTAGAATTCAACTTGACAACCCATGAATCTTGTTATTCTTCAAACTTTAAATCATGTTGAAGTTTTTAGATTTTACGAAATCAAAAATTGTACATCTTTGGCTTATGATGATTTCAATAATTCTGCTTTTGAGTTTTAAACTAGGAACATAAAATCAGAGTTATTTTTCATATTTTAATGATTTGAACAGATATATATATATATATATATTAGTTAACACTAGACATGGAGTCAACAGCCTTCGGCGACTGTTAATAGCTTAGTGAGCCAATGAACGATATGATTTTAAATAGCTATATTTATGCAGCATTTTTGAAAATAAAATTCCTTTAATAGTAGTTAAATTTTTTATATTATTAAAAATAAATATTATCTGTTGTGATCGCAAGTTTTTTTAAAATACAAACCTATAGAATTGAGTGGTTTTGTCTGAATTACATTAGAAAAAAATATATATAAGAGATTCATACCTTTTCCACGGATGGTTTTCGTTGGTTTTTGGAATCCCCCATTTCTTTGTAGTATTTTATTGCAGGTCATCATATCTAAGCCGGCACCACATTCAGATTTTAGATTTATACCACAAGAGCAGAACACTGAAGAGGATTCTTCCAGTGTCTTTTCAGGACAGTAACCATCATACAAAGATTCAGACTCATCAACTCTGGAAAAAAATTCAAAATTTTAAACTTGGGATGCAAAAAAATGATAATTAAAAGCCAAGAGTTTAGAATATTCAGAATATCAATAAAATGTTACATATCAACCCTTGTTTAATGATAATGAAATATCTATTTAAAAAATTGTTAGCATAGATCCACGCACAAAACAGTAAAACTAAATTTAGCATTGGACAGACAAGATGAGAATGGTAATATTTGTTAAAGGTAGAGCTAATAAAGTTTGACATTCATAGAGCAGATAATGCATATAACTAAAGACAACCAATTCCAGTATAAAAAATAAAAATTTACTATTCTCTTAATATTTCTATATAAATCTTTAGTGATATAGATCCTCCTGGTGCTACTTACCTCCAACTAAGAGAAAATCCATCAGGACGTCCACGACCAGTAAACAGTTTTCCATTTGACATAAGCCAGTCATTCTTTTTGTTATTATCATATGTTCCACATAAACCTGAAAAAAAATAAGCAATAGTCATTACAATTTTGATGGATTAATTTATAGTTTCAAGGGCAAATCAAATCTTTTTATAGTGCTCAAATCAAAAAACTGTTTGCCTACACCAGCATCTATCGCAGTCAGAATGTAGAGAGACAATTTGTCTCTATATATATATATATATATATATATATATATATATATATATAGTGAAAAGTAGTCAGGAAATCTTCCTTTGTACCTGTTTTAGTTGCATCTATGACCACCTTCCCCCAAAAAAAGCAGAAAGTACTTACCTTCTGTATTTTGGAAATCTACAGGTGCTGCCTTGAACCAAATATTGATGAACTGTCTACCTGCTTGAATCGTAACGATTCCACCAGTTGGAAGAATTATCTATAGAGGGAATAGATAGAAAGAGTGGTAGATAAGAAAAGGTAAAGATTTCTTAGTAAAAACAATTAAAATAAGATTAAAAATAAACAAACTATAGAGAAACAAACTGTTTAGCACATCTTTTTTTATTAAGTTAATTGAATTAATTTCAATGAGTTTTTCCCTCTAGCTTCCACTCTTCATAGTCGACCCCATAGAATAGTAAAGTTTTTTTCACATTATTTATTGTAAAAGAAAAGCTTACCTGGAATTTCTTTCCATCGCCATATTGAATGATTTGTGTTCCTTTAGTGAGTTCACCATTTAAGAAGAGACTCATTTTGATTGGACTTTTTTTGTTACTTTTGTTTGTTTTGGGTCCACACCGGTCAAAAACAATAACGTCATCCCCAGATCTCACAGCAACAGCACAGTTACAAGATGCTCTTTTGTTACAACTACGGTAGAATGTGTGAATCTAAGGAAATAAAAAAGATAAAAATATTATTAATAACATTAACATTGTGAAAAATTTAAGGACTATTCGTTTCAGGATGGAAAAATACAATAATGTAAACCTCTTCGTTAAGTCAGATGGAAAAAGTTTGTGTTCATAACAAAAATTCACAAGTAATGATTATCAAATCTTTAAAGATTAATCCTAGAAGACCATAAGTTTCAGAATCATAATATATTTGTTTACTTTGTTTAATGGTATATCAACCTTTTGGTGTCATTTAATGCCAAAATGCTAAATGTTTAATAATAATTCAATTATGAGGATGCTTATTATTAAAATATTAAGTGCTTAAAAATTTTCAATTTTGTCTTTTCTGAAAATGAAAAGTTTGTCACAGCTTTAAAATGAATCACATTTTTCATATGAAATACTCTGGGTTTAAATAATCTCTAGAGAGACCCAGACTGTGTATTGAAAGAAACCTTGTGAATGAAACATTAAAGACAAGAATAAATAAATAAAATTCAAATAATTGAAGGAAAAAAAAAAGCAACATGCAATTATGAATTTCTAATATGTAAAAGAAACTTTAATATCAAAATATGAATTTAAAGGTATTTAATTTGTCATGAATTAGCGTAAGATATTCCTTAATATTTAAAGTTAAATGATTCAAATTAACGGTGCTTCCAGATATTCTATTTTATTCAAGTGTATTGAACAAACGCAAATATTAGGTCATTTAGAATTAAATATCCGATTCTTTTAATCACATTTTTTTAGACTTATAACTTCAAGAATTTAAAATAAAAATATGGTAATTTCACACACTTTAACAATAACTTCTTCACCTTACATACACAGTTCAGAGTATCATATAATTTAAGGATTTAGCTACTTTTAGTCAACTTCCTTGAACCCATGGATAAATAAAAGATTCATGTTGATTATAAACATGAATTCATGATGCCTATTAAATGACTAGAAACATTAATAAGGTGTTTTGTAAGAATGCGGCGAAAGAGCAAACTGCGCGCGGATGATTTGATAGATTTTGATCTGGTGATTTCACTCCTGAAAACCAACCCTATAGTAGGCCAGATTAATAATGATGAGCTGAAAGCAGCAGTGGAAGAGGATACATCTCAAACAATGCAGCCTTAAGCAAAGAGGTCTAATGTTTCTATTTCAACTTTATTGAACCATTTAAAACAAATAGGAAAGGTAAAGAAGATGGACAATTAAACATTTTGCTGTTTATTTATGATATTATACACTAAAGTATCAGTTCTAAATTGGACATTTCATTCTCAATCACATAATAATTCACAAATGTTTTGAATATACTTAAATAATCAATTCTTAGAGAAATAACAGAATAAGTATAAAGTAAATATTGAAAAAAAATTTGACAGTTACTTACAGCAAATGGTAATATTTTGTTTTTGTATAAAACAAATTCACCCTCAAAGAAATTGTTGTAATACCTGTAAAAAGAATTATATATATATATATGTATATATATATATATATTATATACATTAATCTGTAGAGTAAGATTGCTTATATTTATAGTTAGGGGGCTCAATATCAGTGAAAGAGCGTGTATGTTAAAGCGAAGACATGGAGTCTGGTCTGATGACTGTACAGTATTCCAAATCAAAACCTTGCTAAAAACACACCCAGACATTTAAAGTACATATGCATAAATTAAAGAAAATCGGTCTAACTGTTTTAAGGTCTATAGAAAACAGACACACACAGAGAAAACGTTTCATTTATAAATAAGCTTAGATTTAGATTAGCAAAATATATAAGAAATAAAATCTTTTTCAGATTGTTATAAGAATCTTTAATAAAATTATAACCACAGAAATAATCATAAAACATAAGTGGCAGCTACAGCGGAGCATTGGTAAAGAGCTTGTGCTCTGGAATCGTATTACACAAGTTCAAATCCTAGTCAAAACCATTGCATTCACTTTAGCTGCCTAGGGCAGATGGGGCTCGTTAACTCAGGAGAGTAACTCATCTAGATGAAGGATAACACTGAATTCAAAAAGCCCAGCTATTTTGAGCATGTAAAAATGGCCTTGTGCCTAACTTGATTTGGTGTTCAACCAAGTTAATATGATATTTAAGTGGCCTTAATCTCTTCCTAACAACTTTGCCTATTTTTGGTCAAGAGATTTAAAATTTGATATATGGGTTATTCGGACATAAACTGCTAACGGCTCAAACTTGAAAAATTGGATTGTTGTGAGCCCGTAGCTCCATGGGGGAGGAAGCTGGGTTGATTATCGAGGTATTATAACATTAATATAAAATAATATATTTTAGTAAACTACTTACTAAAATAATTTTGACGCTATAATATAGGCTTATTAAATTCCATACATATTTGCAAGAAAGGAAAATGTCTTAAGATTACTTACAGTCCATCAAATGTTGTCATATGTGGATCATTAATAGACTTGCAAGATGCTCCACTGTCTCCATCTTCAACTGTTACCTAGAAAAGTTTTTTCAAAACAATAAAATAACCTATATACAATTAAAATAGAGTCTGTTTTTATTGATTCAAGAAATGAAAGTCATTTTGCATTTCTTCAAGTTATTTGGTTATTTTGTTAATTCTTTAAGAATCCATTTAAAAATTATTATTGGCAATACATATTTGCATGTTTTTATATTTTGTTGTAGATTTTTGTTTCTTTGAGGAATTGGTGTATTTTATTTCTTTGAAAATCTTTTTTAGTTTTCTTCTGTTAAAATCATTTTCGTTTATTAAATTATCCCAAAAGTTTACAAATACTTGAGAAAGCATGTAAAGAGTTCTTTGATTTGAAATTAGCTTAATTGTACTTTCACCAGATCCCCAAACTTGCAGATCGATGGCAGTCAGCCTTGGAAAATGATGGCCTTTATTTAGAGTAATAATTTTTGTTGTTACCTGGTGAGTAAAACTTTTTTTTTTTGCTAATGTTTATAAATGTTTGGGAAAACCTGAAATTTATTGAAGGTTTTTTTTAAGCCATTATGTGTTTGACTGTGATCAAGTTTCCGTAATTGTACTTTAAAGGGTCTGACCATTTTAGAAAAGTGATGAATAAAAAATATTAATAAATAAACCTGATGAATTTTTTTGAATATCAAATAAGATTAAAAAGAATATTTGATGTACCTGAACATGACCAAGGCTTTCACTTATATCAATTACTCTATTAATCAAGACCTCAACAAAGATCTCTATTTTCCTTTTCTGGTTCTTGTCAAGGACTCCATCAATTGTACCATAGACTGGTATCTCAACACTACTACTTATAGAAGCGCCATCTAGTGGATATAAGCAGAAATCGTCTTTGTCTTCGGGCAACTTCATCATGCCAAACACTGCTTGAACAATTTTGTTGTCTTTAGAACATTTGATGTCTTTTTTTACTTCTGGCAAAATGGGATGGATTACAACTTCACAAAACCCGTCACGATCCCCTGGGGAACACAGCCAACGTAATGGAAACATGCTCTGGATTTTGATATAACCCGGGGTTCCTCCTTCCCGCACTTTAAGCATTTTGGTGATGAGCTAAAAGAAATGGAAAACAAAGAGAAGAAGAGATTAAAAAAAGAAGAAAAAAAAATTAAAAAAAGAAAATTTGTAAAAGAGGGTATAACTCATTTGTGTCTTGATATTTAAGAAGGTTTTAGGTTTTTAGAGTTTTTTTTTGTTAAAAAGTTGATTTAGATCATTTTGAAAGAAAAATATGCTATAGACTTTATCGAGCACTGAGCTGACTTAAGCACAATGGCTTAAGTTTATGTGCCCAAGTGGCAGATTGTACCAATCACACGCTCTAAAAATTGCTAATATCTCCGCCCTTCGGAATTCCCTTTTCCAGGCACTAGACAATCTCAAAACTCCCTATAAATTAAGCGCGGTTAGATCTTGCCTGTAGCGACAGTTTTCTGGTAAAGAGCCAGCAGATCTGTGATCTTTAAAACTAACATGAGAGCCCTGGTAAATGTATTTAATTGGAAATTTAGAAAAAATAAATGTTTATTTCATTATAAACAACACCAAATCTAATGATCATAAAACGGTTGGTTGTTAGTTGGAATATTCTTTTATTATTCAAAGGAGGATCAAAAGTTACAATGGTTGTACACAGTAGTTAGAATAATCTAATTTAATTCAAAAGAGTCAAAGGGCGTCACAGTTGTACGAAGTTTGTTTGGTTGTTTTTGTGATTAACCGCGCATCAACCTTTTTAGCTTATTTTAATCTCGAGAACAATTATTTATGATAAAGATTATTTTTATATACAAATAGTCTCTTTTTTTTTTATAACACAAGTTGCACTATTTAATCCATAGCTGGAGGGAAGATAGGGAATCATATTTTCCCAAGAGTATTATTCAGCATGTAAACATAGACGGAATAAATTGGATTCAAACCCACTACGATTCCTAAGTCCAATTGCCTATCCACTGGGCCACGTCAACCACCCAAGTTGTACTAAGAAATTAGTGGAAGAACAAACAAAATTATAATATAGATACTTATCAATAATTATATCCATAATTTCCAAGTCAAGATATATCTTACCTTTATTTCAAAAACAAGCTCATTACTCTTTGACCATGGACTGTTAATATTTTCACAATTGTCAACAGCACATACAGAGACACGGCAAATAAGCTGAAATGATAAGAATGATATTAATCCACTATTATGTTAATATGTTAACTAGAATCCACAAAATGTCAAAAATGATGACATAAAAATATTAGTAAAATAAACCTTGTAGCTTTAAAGTATTCATCAAAATAGAAAAAATATGTGGGCAAATCACTCGTTTATATTTTTATGATCTCGCTCCATTTATTTTGATTAATGTTTTATTTTAATCTAATAAATATAACAATTTCTATTAAATCTTAATATTTTTTTAATATTGCATTGTTTTCACAGATTTCAAATTAAATGTTATACATTACTTTACAAAACCAACAATGTCAAATAAATACTATAATCAGTTATCTAACATCTAGTTTGTATGCTTATGTTTTAATACGAGGGTTTCGTTTGTTTATATATAACAACCTATCAATCATTTGTGGATTTTAATGAATAAGTACAGAAAATAAAAGAAAATTCTAATTGGTTAATTGGTAGAGGATTAGAAATTTAAGATAAAAGCTCTGAAGGAAAATTGACGGTCCAGTGTTCGATGCGAGATACACTTTTTAGCCTTCAAGATTCAGAGCATGACATAATAAATATAAATAAATAAAAACGACGATCTTTATTATATATTTATATTAAAGATTATATTTTAAACAATTTTATATACCTTAAATGGACTGAAAGGATGTCAAAACAAGCACATTTTTCAAAATCTTTATCTAAAGTAGGACAAAAAAATCAATCAACCGAAATGTTGTGAAGTCCTTATAAAAATGAAATCAGTTTCTTTGTTCAATAACTAGAGCACATTTCATCAAAAATATATACGAATACTAGAACCAAAAGGTATCATTTTTAAAAAAAACTTACTTTGCTTCCAATTTTAGAACGTGGTAAGTCATTTTCATTCAAATAATCTTCATATGTATTTCCTGGCAGTTGTTTTCTTCTTATACTTTTGTCATCAAGAAGCCACTGTAAAGTATAAACTATATCCGATTGATTCAGTGGCTTAAAACTACAAATGGTTGACAGTGTGTCATTCTCTTGACTCAATATAATCGTTGGAGGTGTTTCCAGTCGTAAAGGTTCTGAAAAATGAATTAAAGTTTTTTTTAAATATCTTATATATATATATATAATATTTTTTTAATCTGTAGACAGGCCTTTTTTAGAGTTCACTTCTGAACAGTAAAGATCTGCAAACCCCAAGTTCACCTTCAGCCAAGATCGAAACACCTTAAGTCGGATTGCCTATCCTCTGGGTCACCAGATCATCTGGTAAATCTTAATCTCAACTGCTATTTTATCTCATTGTAGAGTGCTCTACTCCCACCTTTTTGCATTGGGAGGGGCATATATATATATATATATATATATATATATATATATATATATAACAAACAAACTCAATCTCTTTTAA
>JAUZSX010331047.1:0-11045 GCA_034780655.1 Idiosepius hallami | reverse complement strand
TAGCAGGCACTGAAAACCAAAGAAGAATGTAAAAATTAAGAAAATAAAGAATAATTTTTAAGGTTAATATTTGTGTCCACATTATCAATTTATAACCACCAAACCACAAATATTACACTGTACTTGGACCTGTGAACAAACTTAGTTTGTTTTTTGTTGTAAAAATAGCTGCTAAGGGGTCATAAACGATACCTGAGCAAAAATGCATTGGAATTTTGTCTCAGGTTAGGTTACAGTTGTATGTCATGCCTAGAAAGCATAAGAATCTACCGATGGTAACAGAGTTAATAGAAAAAACCCTATATTTCCCAGATTTAAAAAGGGAGCTCCACTTGGCCTAGTGAGTCAGGCTTTGGAATCATAATACCTGAGTTCGAATTTGCATTTATAATTGGACTAATGCCCTTGAGAAAGGTATGAATTCTCACATTCTCTCCATTTATGGGTTAAATAGCGCACATTGTGTTATTATAAAAAAAAACTCCATGTTGACAAAAAAAGAACATATACCAAAAAATGATTGTTCTCAGCATTTAAATGATCTAATAGGGTTGATATGGAGGCAGCGTGGTGGAGCATTGTTAAAAGCTTGGACTATGGAATCATATGACTCAAGTTCAAATCCAAGTCAAACCCATTGCATCTACCTTTAGCTACCTCGGGTAGATGTGACACGTTTAGTTTAGTTTAAGTGAAGGGCAAAAAGGATTTCAAAAGCCCAAAAATGTCTTTCAAGTTGGGGGTTGAGCATAGGGCTAGCAACTCTTTCTTGTAAAAACAATTATGCTACGGAAACAGCAAAAAACAAATTTGCTGCTCAATGCACCAGTGCACCTGCGTGTAAAGGTTGATAAAGGTTGATATGGGGTGAAACAAAACCAACCTAGAGATGGAAAATAATTAAAACAACTTGTTTAAATTTAGGCATAATTATTTAATATGTTTTTTTTTCAAAATATGGACGTCAGTCAGTTTGAAAAAAAAACAACAAAGAAATAAAAAATAATTAATCCTTTAAACCCTAAAGATCCAAAATATCGGCCCTGGCAATTTAAGGCGAAAGAAGACACATTAACACCAATATTTCAGACTTAATCTTTGGGCTCTGACTTTACAAAATTAAAAACTATTCACTCAGAGCTGTTCTATTAAAGTACAATATTAGGGTGGAAATTTCGGTGTGCCTTTTTTTGCCTTAGGTTTCATAGGCCGATATATCGGCCAATTAGGGTCGAAAGGGTTAATGAATAAATAAGCTTCCTCTTTTCGTAGAAAACTAGTATTGATTCATTTTTTTCATTGAAAATTGTAGCAAATAATTTTAAAAAAATGAAAAACAGAAAATTAACCCTTTAAACTCTAAAGATCCAATATATCGGCCCTGGCAATTTAAGGCAAAAGAAGACACATTAACACCAATATTTTGGCCTTAATCTTTGGACCCTGACTTAACAAAATTAAAAACTAATCACTCAGACATGTTCTATTAAAGAACCATTTTAGGGTAGAAATTTCGGTGTGTCGACTTTTGCCTTAGGTTTCTTAGGCCGATATATCAGCCCATTCGGGTCGAAAGGGTTAAAGCTACTTAACTTGTTGTTTAGAATTAGGCATTATTACTCAATATCTTTTTTTTTTTTCAAAACATGGACGTCAGTCAGTTTAAAAACAAAAAACAAGCAAGAAATAAAAAATAATAAAAGCTACTTAACAACTTGTTGTTTAATTTTAGGCATTATTGCTTAATATTTTTTTTTAATCAGGTTTTTGTTTGGATTTATACGAATAAAATCTAATAATAGATAATCAGGTCAATGGGCTAGGTTATTAAGGACAATCTGTATATTTAGATAATCTAGGAGTACCAGATTTCTATTTATAATCCTCTACATAATTGATTTTTTATTTAAACTGTATTTTGTTCTGAGGCTGACTGAGCCATTGGTCAATCAATTGAACCATGTACAATCAATTGGAAATGTTTTGAGATATGGCTCTATGTCCAAAGTCCGGCCCGCGGGCCAAATCCGGCCCGCCTGTTAATTTTTTGTGGTCCTCGGTCGCATTTGGAATAATAATTGATCGTAGATAAACATCGAGTAAGAAAAAACGGACTTCAGGGCTTACTGTTGCTTTCAATACGATTTTGATATAAATCTATATTGTTTACAAAACCTCAGCCATTTGTTGCATTCAAGGAGATAGTTTCACCCTTCACATTAAATGTATGTTCAATTATGAAATAAAACACTTCACAAGTTATTTCAGTTTTTATTTTTATCCGGTCCCCAAAAATGTTTTCATTGCGATATATGGCCCTCTTCACAAAAAGTTTGGACACCCCTGCTCTAGAAGAATAGAACAGAGCTGTGAGTGATTAGTTTATAATTTTGCAAAGTTAGGATCCAAAGAGTTAGCATGAAAATGATATGCAGTGTGCAGTGATCAAACCTGTATAAAAATTGCTCTGAAATGAAGTGCCTTGAAAACTAGTTCTATCAAGTGGCGCTTAGAAAAATCTTTACTTGGGAAAAGAATTGGACGTTTAAGTCACACTAAAATGCTGTTTCTGTATACCCTAACCCTTTAAATCCTAAAGAAATGATATATCTAACCTGGCAACTTAAGGCAAAAGAACAAACACACACACAGATATTTCAACCTCCATTTTTTTGGACTCTGACTTTGCAATATTACCAAGTAGTCACTCAGAGACGTTCTATTAAAAAAAACGTATTAGGGTCGAAATGTCTGCGTCTTTTTTACCTTTGGTTTTTAAGGCCGATATATCGGCCCCTTGGGATCGAAAGGGTTAAAGCCAGAAGTACTGAGCATAAAAAAATCACACCAAGGGATTGACATGCTGTACTTGGTGAGCAGAGAGGCACAAACCATCTTTGGCACAAGGCCATTTTTAAAGAGAATACAATGGTTTTGACTAGGATTTGAACTTACGTACTGCGATTCCAGAGCCCGAGCTTTTACCAATGCTCCAACTTCGCTGACGCTGCCTTTTTTTGTTTTGCGAGTCTTAAAAAAAAATGTTGCCATAAACCCTAACCAAAAGTTTTATGACATTTTAGATTAATTTTTCTGTTGAATATTTTTTTCTTTTATAGAAAAATTGTTTCAAAGACTTTTTTTTTCTTATTTTATAATGTAAAAAAAAACTTTAAATCCTTTAAAATAATGTGTGTCTTTTATTGCCTTTGGTTACTAAGTTATTGCCTGGGTCGTTAATCTAAGGACAGTAACTCTCTATAGTGTTTTCCAAAATGGGTGATCGATTTATTTACTATAGCTTTGTATGTAAATGTGAGCAGCCGGGCAGCCCCGGCAGCACCACTATAAAAAATGTCTAAATATTTATATTCCCCAATTTTTTAAATAATCTGGTAGGTTGGTGTCCAACCGATAACATTCCACATAAAAAAACTGGAAAAAAGGAAAGAAAAACACAATTTTCACCAGAAGTCGATAGATCGACCAAAAATTTTTCTTTTAAAAGTTTTATATCGTTTATTTAAGAAAAAAAAAAGAAGTTTTTCTGCTTAACTGTGAACTTCTCAAAGTTCCGTTTATGCGAAAAAGAAGTCGAGGCTATTTATTCCTTCCTGGTGGGTGCTGCTGAGGCTGCACTGCTGCCTGCAGCAGCTGCATTGGCTGCAGTGAGTGAGTGTGTGCACTCACTCCACTGTGGCACTGTGCAATCTTGCCCCAAAAAAACTACGTGAACAAAAATAACGTTAATCAAAAATGTTGTTCTCGGTATTAAATGATCAAAAAAGTTGACATACCGTTAAACAAACAAACCTTAAATGTTAATGTATGAAATTAATGTTTTTTTCTTTAATAGACAAAATCCAGTTGGATCGAAAATAAAATCTAGTTGTCTCCCTTTGTTCGTTCAAAAAATCAGTCGCAAAAATAATTAAATTTATATTTTGTAACAAGAAATAATTTGAAAAAGTAACAAAACCTTATAAGTAAAAAATAAAACGTTATAATAAAAAAAAACGGTGAAACGTACTCTCGAACCCAAGAGTGACCAAAAAGGAACAAGTAACGTATTTACACTGTTATGTCATTTCTGTAAATAATTTTATTTGGTTTTATTTATGGGTCATGTAACATTGTTTGTTTACAATTAGTGACATCATGTGCCGAAATGTATTGTTTACTTACATGTGACATTTTTGGTGATATTTAACATGTTAGAGAGAAAATTAAAATATAATAAAATGCTGTCTGTACAAGTGGTAGAGTTTATCATTGAAATTGGATTACGTAGATTAAACAAAAACAATTCACTTGAATGGCAATCACTAAAAAAACCGCAATATCTACAGAATTTGTTAATAGACCTTAAAAACCTTTTTTGCTCATTGAATTTCGTATCCATATTTACATTCCATTTTTTAAAACACCCTAAGTGCCAAACCTTGATTTTTAAGTAAGCGATATGTGCGTTTGAGTGTGCACTCACTGCACGGTGTGTGTGTGTGTGAGTGAATGTAATGTGTCTTCTTTTAGACGTTAAAAATGATTGTTATAAATTTAAAAAATGTCTGCAAAAAAAAAAAGTTTAACCCTTTCAAACCTAAAGGACCGATATATCGACCTTGGGGATAAAAGGGAAAAGAAAAGCAGACACACTAAATGATTTGACTCTAAATTGTTCCTCTAACAGCTCTGAGTGACTACTTGGCATTTTTGATAAGTTAGGATTGAAAGGGTTAAATAAACCAAAGTGAGCAAAACAAATGTTTGTAAAAGTGGAAAATTATCGCGAAAATAGAAAAAAAAAAAGAGTAAAATTTCACATTGTAAAAATGAGAAATTATTTTTTAAAAATGCTTGTTGTTGTAAATTAAAAAAATGTCTGCAGAAAAAAGTTTAAATAAACCAAAGTAAAAAAAAAATGTTTGTAAAAGAGAGAAAATTTTGAGAAAATATTAGTAAAATTTCACTGTGTCGAGTTAATTTTGGGGAGCATCCCTTATTTCAAAATGCAATTTCAGCGCTAAACTCTAATATCTACTTGTACGTAAAATTCATTAAAATAAATAAGATAAGCCCCTCTAATTGTAAACCTAAAACTAAATAAAATGTTTGCCTGCGTGATAACAGTGAGACGTTGTCCATTATTTTAGCTGTTCTTTAGTCCAAGAAGAGTAGTAAATTCACCCGCCCCGGGCGGGCGGGCACTAGGCATCAATTCTGTCTGTCTGCGCTTACAGTTACAGTTTTGAAAATAACAAACAATAAAATAAACAGTGAAATAAAGAATCAAGAAGAAGAACAAAAAAAAAAAACAAGAAGAAAGCGGTGCTTTTGCAGAACAAGCAAATGGAGAAATTTGGCTATATTTTTTTGCTCGGGGACTTGTTGCACCGATGACGGCAATTAGTATTGGCTAATGAAGTAAACATTTATTTTATTTTAAATCATTGGCGAACATCTAATTAGAAAACACCGAAAAAGCCATAATGATTTAAATGCTTAAACTTAGTAAATTTAATAATTTAAAATCATTTAAAAAGTATTTAATAAACCAATCTATGTTTTTTCATCTTAATCTTAAATTTTTTTTTGTAAATAAATTTTCAATTTATTTACAATAATGACGTCAATTTCATTAGCTAATTCATTGCTGTCTTACAATCGGTGCAAGTCCCCGATCAAAAAAAATATTCCGGCCAAATTTCATTTGCTTGTTCTGCAAAAGGACCAAGAAATCAGATTGGAAACAAAACATTTTTTTTTTACATTTTTTCCTTCTTCCTTTTTTTGTGTTTTCTTTTATGTTTTTTTCGTTTTTTGTTTTTCTTTTTTCTTTGAAAATCTTTTCGCTTTTCTTCCGAATCAAAATCAACAGGAATTTCTTTTCCAGCTTTTCTAGAATAATCTACCTTTTCCATTATTTGTGCCTCTTCAATTTCGGATAAGTTACCTTTCTCCTTTATATTCCCAGATTTTTCATTTTGGAACGACGAGTTTCGTTTCAGGCTTTGTCTTGTCTGACGATGAATTACTTCTTCAAAAAAAATAGGTTTGATTATTCCGTTTTTGTCCCCTTCACTTAGAACCACATTGTTTCGCGACTCAAAAAACTTGATTCCTGATTGCAAAGCATTCTTCAAATCCAAAAAGATCAAAACTTCGCTGCTATTTCTCATTCCACTAATGACATTTTGATTTCCAGGCAGTCCAATAGCAAAATGGATGTGAACTCGATTCATCCTCTTTAAACCTTCTTTTTCAATTTGCCTCCAGGCATTTAATGTCGTTCCATGAACAACACACGGATATTTCTCCGCATTTAAAATTCGTTTTAAAGAATTCTTTAAATCGATTTCCATCGAATGTCCTTGATTGGCACAAATCATAAGAGTTGGTGGGTCACGATTTTTAATTTCATTCTCTTTTGGGACCTGATATTCAAGATGAAATCTTTGCTTGTCATTTGCGGACACAATTTTATAAATGTCTTCAACTTGAATGTCATGAAATTCGCGAAGTTTTAAAAGTTCATCCACAGAAATAAAGCCGCCTTGGTGGATTTTCAAATTCTTTTTTAAGGCGCCATGACGCAAAATATAAGCGAGTTTTTTGGAGAGATATTTATAAAAAAATGCATTTTTTCTTTTTGGTTTTTCTAATCGCCAAAATTGTTGTCTTCGTGGCTCATCATCACAAGATGAAAATCTTCGATATTGAAACTTCTTGTCGCTCATTTTCTGGAAGCAAATTTCAGGACGATAAAAATGGTTGACAAGAGAAGAAATTCTAAATCGTTCAACACAAAATAAAACAGAAAACATGGAGAACTAAAACAAAAGTTTTCTTTTCGATTTTTCCAAGAAAGAAACAATTTTTTCTTGGAAAAGATTTTTGTTTCAGTTTTCATTGGATTAACAAGAAACAATTGCACTGACGTCACTTCCGCCTCGCAATGCCATGCGCCATTAATCAAACCAAACCAACAAAAGTTTCTAAGTTTTTTGTTTGTTTTTAAAACCTTTATTTTTTTGTTGAGATAAAAACGACATCATTGTGTCTTTACTCTCCACTTTGAAGTAATTCAATTGACTGTTGATGAGAAAAGGAAACAGGGAAACAAATTAGAAAGAAAGAGAAATATAAGATGAGTAAGGAAAGAAGAAAACGAAAACGACCATTACTTTCAAAACACATTTATTCAGTTTTATTTTAATTGACATTCCTCAGTTTTTTTATGGCAGGCAGCAGCAGTAGCACACCTACAAACAACACTAACAGTACAACAACAAAAACAAAAACTGTCAAAACGAAAAACCGAAAATAAAAAAGAAGCAACAAGTTGTGTTGCTTTCTTCTGTTTGTTTTTTTATCCTAAAACTAAGAAGGGTTTCCATTCATTTAATATTTTTTAAAGCAAATAAAATGTGGTTAAATTTGTCGAAGACCAACGCGTTTTCGGGTTGTGTATAAAATGGAATGGAGAAAATGAAAACGAAATATTGAAAAATACAAAAAGGGGAGGTAACCGGCAATCGAATTAACCAAAAGAAGAAATTATATAGAATTTTTTAAACGATAGAAAGGGAGGTTAGGGTTAGGGTTTTGCATATGCTTTACGACGAAATAAGGCAATTAATTATTCATCGATAATAATAAAAAAAGTAATCGGAAAAAATAGAAAACTGCAAACTTAACCCTAAATCCTAACCCTGTGTGCAAAAAGACCCCTCAATTTCAGACTTTCATACTCCATGGTTTAAATTTATATTATTTCGTCTTTTGGTTTATTTGAATGCCGGGTATTAGCCTTAGTTCCATATTTCGATTTTGTTTCATCCATCCTAATTTTTACACATCCCAAAAAATGCGTTGGTCTTCGACAAAAATTTGTTTTTCTTTTTTTGGGGGGGAGGGGGGATTTGTTACTCGATCATTTGTGAGTTCTTTTTTTTTTAATAATTAATCTTGCTAAAGTTTTGAGTTAATGAGAAATTATTGCCGTCGCAATTTTTTACTCAATTAGTTTTCATTCACTATTTAAGAAAGACCTAGTGACTGAAATAAATAATGTAGTGACAATAATGATAATCCGTACTTTACTTAAGATAACTTTACAATTCAAGAACCGCAAAAAATGTTTTTTTCAGATAAAGATTAGAACAAATAAAACAAAGTATGGTGTGTGACGCTGCTGCTGTGCTGTCCATATATATATTTTATAACAAGTTTCTTTACTCATGAAGTAAGTAGCCTCATGGTTGTTTATCGTATTATTAATAAACACAAGAAGTAAGAACTGATTAATTTTATCTTAAACGCAGTGTAGAAACATCAAATTACCAAAATGAGTACAGAAGTCCGAATAATAAAGTTAATTCTAATATTATGATGCCTCATCTTAAACGTCACTTTTGTCCTCAACTTGATGTTTCTACACCGTGTAGAAACATCAAGTTGAGGACAATAAAGTCAATTCCTAAATTATGAAGCCATACCAGTGTAGAAGAGTTTTATCTCAAACGTAGTGTAGAAATATCAAAATTACAAAAATGAGGACAGAAGTCTAAAATTAGTTCCTAAATTATGATGTTTCATCTCAAAATAAAAAAAAGTAATAGAAAAAAATGACTTAAAAAACTTAAGTTATTTGCTCTTGTTTGAAAATCTTTTATTTCGATTATCTCCCCTTTTTGTCACATGGTCAGAACGAAAAGAAGGAAAGAGAAACAAACCAAGAATTTTCGTTTCAGATTTTCTTCTTTTTTTTGTTATTTTTCTTTTTAGATTTTTTTAATGGTTAATTAAATTAATCTTCCAAAAATGCCCGGTTCTTATGAAGCCGTTCCGATTTTGGAAAAGTTTCCCTTACAAATACAAATCGGCTCGATTGCTTGTTACGGTAAGAAAACAAAAACAACATTAATTTTTGAATTTTTTTTACTTCTTCTTCTCTGATTGATTTGTTGTTGATTGGATTTCGATTTTTAGTCCAAGAAAATGGCAAGAAAATACACTGGAATTCTAATTAACTGATTGACTTAAGTTTCTTACAAGATTTTAAAAAATCTATTTTTTTGTGCGGAAAAAAATAATAAAGAGAAAAAAAAATTAAAGTCGAAAACAAAAATAAACTTAGAACAAAAATTCAGCTTTAAAAAAAAATCAGTAAAAAGTTCGATAAAATAATTTAAAAATCAATATTATTTATGGATTGATTGATTAAAGAAAAGAATTAATTTTATATTTATTGAATTATTTTACCCTCTATTGACCCCAAAAGTTATTTTATTTTATTTCTTTACGACTAGATAATATTTTTAAAGATCGAAATAAATAATTTGGGATAATCTAATTTTGGGCCTGAAGAACTCCCTCTCCTTCTTTAAAAAAAAATAATTTTTTTCCATATTTCGTTTACGATAAATTTTTAAAATATAAATAAATGTTTTTAAATGTTGATAAAAATCAAAGGAGAATTCTCATTCAAAAAATCTAATCGTATTCATAAATATTCATTATTTAAGTTATTTATTTGAACTCTTAAGGGTCGATATATCGGCTCTGAGAACATAAGGCAAAAAACAACACACCAATATTTTGAATCTAATATGTTGCTTTTGCTTTACTATAACGGCTCTAAGTGACTACTTGGTAATTTTGATTAGTTAGGGTTCAGAGGATAAATAATTTGTTTATTATTCTGAAGCCCAAAACAGAATTAAGTCCAAAAATATTTTTTGAAAGAAGAATTAATGAATAAGAAAAATAATTGTGTTTTTTTCGTCTGCGAGATTTTGTTCGTTTTTACGCCTTAAAAGCATTTTTAAAAAGGCAAAATAAATAAAAACAATGGATTTAAAACTTCCTTTTTACTTAAAAAAACAACTTTTTTTATGGTTAGGTTTTTTGTTTTTTTTGTTTCTTGAATTTTTTATTTTGTTTTTCAAATTGTTTTGTTTGTTTTGATTTTTGAACCAAAAAGGAAATTTTTTTGTCAACAACATCTAAAAATTGCTTGAATTTTTCTTGCATGTAAACAACAACATACAACAGATTCTAAAAGATTTCAGAATCCGAGGTCCACCCCCTTCTTGGCCTCTGTGCTGGCTGACAGGCCCCCACAAATGACTTTTTTGTGGGTCTTTGTTTTCCTTTTTTTTCTTTTTTTTATACTTAACCAATTAAATTATTAATGTATTATCTTTTCCATTTTATACTCCATTAAACAAAGAAAGAAAACTCTTTCCTTCCTTGAGGAATATTAGTTTATTTCGTTTGGTTGGTCTTTTAATTTTTTTAAATCAAGCCTGATCTGAGAGATTCCCACAAATAAACAAACATTGGGTTCAACGATTAAAAGTCTAAATAATCTAAATAATACTAATTATCAAGCCTGATCTTAGAAATTTACACAAATGAACAAACATTGTGTCTATAAGAAGAAAGATGAGAATAAAAATCTGAATAATCTAAATAATACTAATTAAGCCTGATCTGAAAAATTCAAATAAATAAACAAACATTAGGTTCAAAGATTAAAAGTCTGAATAATTTAAAAAATACTAATGATCAAGTCTGATCTAAGAAATTCATACAAATAAAAAAACATTGTGTCTAAAGAGACAAAGATGAGAATAAAAGTCTGAATAATCTAATTGTAATAATAAACGGACAATGTTTTGAGAAAATGTTTTGATTTATGTAGGGTTTAACTGTAAGAGACACTACTTTAGGGGTGTTAAGTTGAGATCTTGCCCCTCTCTGATGTGTTTTGATGTGTTTTGGGGGCTTACGCGCTAAATCAGATCTCCTCTTGCCTGAACCACCACCTCGACTTGCCACGAGAGCACCATGCCAGAACTATTAGGTTATGACAAAGACTAGTTTAACATAAGTCACTGGCAAAAATGCTTATTGTTGAAACAATATTCCTAAACTCCAAAAGATGTTTCTTTCTTTCAGGAAATTATATTTACTTGGTGAGCACCAACCCAAGTTTGGCACAAGGCCATTTTTACGTGCTCCTACCCAGGCTTTTTACA
>JAUZSX010331036.1:0-11046 GCA_034780655.1 Idiosepius hallami | reverse complement strand
CTAGCAGGCACTGAAAACCAAAGAAGAATGTAAAAATTAAGAAAATAAAGAATAACTTTTAAAAGCTAATATTGGTAACTACTCAATCAAATAATACACACCAAAAATCACAAATATTACAAATTGATTGTAAAATCGATGTACTTAATTAAACATTTTTTTAAATTGTTTATTTGTTAAAAAGTTTGAAATAGTTGTTGACTTGTTGATTATTCACTTACTTTTGTCGATTTTAATCTCTTGTAAAAATAACCTCAAAATTGTCAGACGAGCTAAAAATTCAAAATAATACAAACATAATTACCCAACATTAGATGAATAAATGTACATTTTTTATTTGGGGTGATTAAAGTTCTTGATGTTTGGAGTGTTACTGTTCACGTGATGAAAAAAATACATGATTAAGAGTCTAGTGATTATATTTCCTTGCTTAATAGTCGGCTGATGAAAAGTCGTTTTCATAATTATTGTTAAAAATTAAAATCCTATTTAAAAGTGGATCAAATCATTGAAAACAATGATTTGATCCACTTTTAAAAATGACCACACCATAACGGCTGATACCCTGATGGGGCTGAGGGAGCGGTCGGTCCGCTCCAGGTGGCACATTCCAGGGGGCGGCATTTTGAGATAGACAATAGAAAAAAAAATAATAAAAAGCTAAAAGAAAAAAATCTGAAATTTTATAATCAAAATGAGTTTTTAAGTTTGTAGTGTTTTTTTTTTCTATCTAATGTGTGTATTATTACTGTTTATATAAGAATCTTAACTCTATCATTAGTCCAATGAAAATAAATATTTTAATTTTTTTAATGTAATTAGATCCTTGATGGTAGTTCAACAAAAGTTAATATTTTTAGAGGTTTTTGGAATTTTGAACGTTAACCGTTTATCAGTGGTCATTTGTGGGGTTGCAAATCTTATGATCGGGCGGCAAAAACTGTTGCTACGCCACTGACAGGCCGTACTTAAAAAATGTACACTCTAATTAGAGCTAAGCCTAACAGAGAAAGCCAAGACAACTTAAAACTACATGATAGCTTTTCAAAGTGATATATAATAAACTAAAACGTTGATGACCTGGTTAAGTTGATGAGTTTAAAATACTTTAAGAGAAAACTTATCAGTTTTTGAAAACTCACTATGTATCAATATTAGGTATTTATTTAATCTTTAATTTGTAAATATATAGATGGATAAAAATATCAGGTGTTATTGAAATTGCCCTGCTCTGGATCATTAGTATTTCATCAAATAGGTACCGAATTAGGAAATGTCATTTTATAATATAATAATAAATGTACAAAATATGGATCATTAAACACACACACACACGCACACACACACACACACACACATATGTATATATATTCAACATAGTATATGATATATAACCAATTTATTTTACATTTATTTTACAATTTTATATTAACATAGTTATTGTAATGTCTTGACGCAATGATGATAACGTCTATCTTAAGAATAGTTTCATATATAACAAATGCTCTCAGTAAACAACTATATAGAAGAGAATATCTGTTTAGAATTTTTTTTTAATCGCAAATAACATAATTATGAAAAACAAATACAATTTCAAATGTAGACATCAAAGCTCTCTCATTGCAAACAAAAATACTAATAGTGGTATGGAACATCTTGGGTTTAATTTGGAATTTGACGCCGTTGAATATATTGTTTGCATTTCACTTGATTGCTTTCAACTCCAAAATTGGGAGATTGTCTTCGACGTTGCGAAAAATTTGAAAAAAATGAAGAAAAATGTTGCCAAAATCTTTATTTCATTAAATCAGAAAAAAAAACTCGTCTCTGTATCCAGCAAAGAAAGTTACGAACTAGACAAAAATCAAATAAAATATTCAAACAAATCCGTGAAGACAATTCGGAATTCTTTTAATTAAAACGACTAAAAATGTGTGACTTTGAAATGAAATAAGATAGAAAAAGTAAGAAAAATGACTCTAAGTTTAATTTGTTATTTATGCTATAGTGACAGCTCTTTCCCTGCAAACTTTGTGTGTCATGTACATAAAAATACTAGTAGACATATGAAACCTGTCTAAAAAGGATTAGACTTTAGAACAGAAAGATTATTTCGGGGTTTGGATCCGAATCCACTTAAAAGTAGGCTCTATGTGTTTGCAAAAATTTAGTCCACAAAACCATTGTTGGAAACATCTCTGAAAGTCTTCTTTTTGTAATGGTGTTTATCGCCCTCGTCGCGTTCTGAATTATCTCTTCTCAACTCTCAAAAAAGGAGTCCTTTTACTGGCGTCTTCAAGTTTTGAAACAACCAGAAGTTGCAAGAATTCATGTCTGGAGAGTAGGGAGCTTGGCCAAAGACTGGAATTTCATAATTTGGTCAACAATAATTGGATCAAATGAGATAAGTGTGCGTGTGCGTTGCGAAAATAAAGATCGGATACTTTTTCGACAGAAAAAAATAAGTTTGTGTTGAGGGGCGCCGCGCTATCGTCTCTATTTTGCATGGTAGAAATTGAAGTCAAATACTTTTTAGACAAGCATCGTAAAAAGAAATATATACGACGTTATAGGCTTTGGGTGCAAAGGTATATATAACTTTATTTTTTTTATATTCCGTCACCTACATCCAAGGTGAAAAAAAATGAAAATGAATACCAATACTCCCCTGAGTACCAAACTATTTTTTTGCAAGTGCAATTTAACAATAGTTTTACAATAACAAAACAATATTTAATAAAGTAATTATTCGTGAGAGGGAACATTTTTGAAGAAATTCTGCGGATTAAGATAAAAAGAAACAAAAATAAACTAATTAAATTAATCAAATTGCTCTTCGATAATGTTACAAATTTCTGTTGATTTTATACAAATTACTTTTTTTTAAAAAACTTTACAAACCGTTTTGACAGGTCAAGACTTATTATGTTTATTAGTTAATGATATAATGGAAAAACCTAACACTCCTTCATAGATGAAACGAACATATTATAAAAAGACCCTCTTATATAATGAAAGAACCTAACACCCCTTCATAGATGAAACTGACATATTATAAAAAGACCCTCTCGTATAATGAAAGAACCTAACACCCCTTCATAGATGAAACTGACATATTATAAAAAGACCCTCTCGTATAATGGAAGAACCTAACACCTCTTCATAGATGAAACTGACATATTATAAAAAGACCCTCTCATATAATGGAAGAACCTAACACCCCTTCATAGATGAAACTAAGATATTATAAAAAGACCATCTTACGTGACTAAGAAAAAGAATAAGAAAACGACAGAACGAGACAAGCCGTCTCAAAGAGACTCTTAACTCATATGTAATCCTTTGTATATAAATCCCTTATCTTTAAACATAACCCGGTTGTTTTGCTGTATTCTTACTAAAATAAGATAAAACAGTTAACATATTACTTTTTTAAATATTGTATTTAAACTTATTGTTATATACTCATTGGTATAATTTCCAGTGCATGTATGTGTGGAAGGATGCAATCGACTTATTCACACTTGTCGGTTGTCGGGTTGTACTGGCTCAACCACTGAATATGCACGGTTCCTTACCGAGGTTTGGGGTGAATTCACAAGCAGTCCCCAGATGAATTTATAACCCAATTACGGGAGATAAGCTGCATACCTAATGGCTATCACTAGATGAGTTGCCTACCACAGTTTAGAGAGGCTCATCCACCCTCGATATTTGATCTATAGCTGGGGGAAATGGAAATCCATACCTTTCCCAATGGTATTACTCCATAAGGGAAAATATCAATACGACCAGGTTTTGAACACGCATATTACGAATCCAGAGTCTGATTGCCTAACCACTGTTGCCGAATATATAAAATGATAACAACGTCATGTTTTGAATAGTATACGTAGAATGACAGAAACAAAAATACAAAAAATATTAAGATTGAAAAAAAAAATAATATAAAGAAATAGAGGAATACACAAACACGTCAGCAAGATAAATAAAACAAATGAGATAGCTTTACAATTCTTAAATCTGTTCTATGTCTGATTTAATTGATTGAAGTGTTTTCATAAGAAATAATATCGGAATAAAACAAAAGCCAGCTGCACTGTCGAAATATATACTCACACCTTGATTAAATAATAAAGAGGGAACCGTTTCAGCTTTGGAATTTTCTGAAAGAACCGATTACAATCATTAAGATGTGTCTATCGGGTAAAGGTTATTTTTCTAAAGACAGCTGTGTCCACACGGCTAATCAAATGAAAATAACTATTTTGTTCTGATTTTGGCGCTAATTGTTTAGTTTTTCTATCTATAGAGTGATGAGAAAAGCCTTTTTTTTCTTTGTAAAAAAATACTGGAAAATCATTGAAACAAACAAGAGAAACATGATTTCATACAAATTGGTTTTGAAAGTTTTAAAACATAAGAGTCGAAACAGAAAACAGATGTTAGTTTATCTTTTTAAAATAAGAATTCACATTACTCGGCATAAGAGCAGATATTTGTATGTATTAATATTATTATCGAGAAATTTTCAAACAACCCCTTAATTTAGAAAAGTCCCTGTATATCAGACACGGGTAATTTCTATACGGCACGAGTAGCAAGTCTTCTTATGACGTATTTTAACAAATAAGAAAGATGAGATATTTCCCTGGTTCAATTTGCAACTGTTGTGAAACGATACTGCGACTGCTACTCCAACTGCTACGATCAACAATATTACCTCTTCATATATACATTTAGTTCGGAAGAGTCCATTTCTGTGGTTAGTTGGGTCCTCACAACAGTTAGTTTATTCAGAATAGAGACTTTAGACTAACAGCCATTAGTTAAATTGAAAGATATTTTAAAAAGCTAGAAATCCCTTTCAAATGAAAGAGCTAGAAAGAAATAAAAACAGAAAAAAAGGAATCAGAAAAAAAAGTGCCACAAATAAATATTTGATTAAACTTTGAAGTTATTAATACATAATAATATATTAAGACTCCGAAAGGATGAATATTCTATTCTGATGAACCCAACATTTAAACAGTTAATTATTTGAACTTTTACCAGTGGGATTGATTGAAAATCATCAGAGAAATATTTTACTGATAAGATAAAAGAAATTTTGAAAAGGTAACTTTTTTGTAAGTTTGAATTAGTTTTACAGTAATTTCCTACTTCTAAAAACAAAAGAAAGTAATAAGAAAAAAAATTGCCACAAAGAAATATTTGATTAAACTTTGAATTTTTTTAATACATACTGTTACATTTTAATGAGAAAAAATATATCTTATAATCATAAGTGTTTTTATTATTATATTTCAATATGTCTCTTGTAGTTATTGGTAGGCATGAAGAGTTCTTTTTGCCTGTTCAATCTCGGAGCAGTCGTCCTGTGCATAAAGTTTTCGAATCTCATAGTTTTCTGAGATACCATGTTCTTACACTAGAGCAGGGGTTTTCAAACTTTCTGACTTGCGGACTCCTTTATATTTCAGGTTTTACCCTAGGGACCCCCTTAAAAACGCTTATTAAATTTACATATACATTTTTGTTGAAAATAACATATAATTTTACATTGACGCAATGAAAACTGGTTTTAAGCTTACTTTAGACATAAATATTCAAAGAAAATAAATTAATACTTTACAAATAGTTTTATTGTCAATTACACTCACAGAATTTTTTAAATACACGGACCCCCTATCTTCTTCTTGCGGACCCCCTGTGGTCCGCAGACCACAGTTTGAAAACCCCTGAGATAGACAACAAAACAAAGCCTAGAAGGAAGATCAGTTTATTTATTTACATTATTAATTTAAAAACACCCAAAAAAAGTAAGAATTACATATTTTAATGTCAATTTTTTTTTTTAAGTCATGGAAGAAAAACAATTTATACAAAAAAAAATTGATGTGAGAAATTTGATAAAAAAAAATGTGTATCAAAAATTCAAAGTGTTTTTTTTTTTTAATCTAAAACTATGGTTTGTGACAAGAGAGGATTTAAAAAGGCAGTGTTTTTCAAACTTCTTGAACATTCTGGAAATATCTCTTTTTAATGAAATTTAATAAACTAGTTTTTTTTATTGCAATTCTAATAATTATAGACAAAATCAAATTAGAATTATTAATTGTTTATTCCAGAAAAAAAAATTTCAGTTTTTTTTGTGACTCAACTTAAAAAACAAAAGCTTTTTTTAAGATTAAAAAAAAATGTTGATTCTGTGTTTATTTAGAAATTTATTTAATTCAATATATTTATTCAATTTAATTTAGTTTTTAACAAAATAATTCAATAAAAAAAAAGTCTAACCCTTTGCTACTGCTGCTTTTTTAATTTACTGAGGAAATAAGGAATTTAAATCAAAATATTTCCCTAGTCTTTTTTATTTTTGTTACCCATTGCAATTAAAAGTCTTATTATCTTTTAATAAGTCTTAAGTCTTTTTACACCAATGTTGAAAATATTTCCCTATTTCTACAAATATAATTTTTCATTGGAATTCCAAGTGTTCTTATCTTCTAATACCTTCTCCAATGGAATCAAGTCTTTTTACACCAATTTTGAAAATATTTCCCTATTTCTATAAATATAATTTTTCATTGGAATTCCAAGTGTTCTTATCTTCTAATACCTTCTCCAATGGAATCAAGGCTTTTTTCACCTATTTGGAAAAAATTTCCCTAGTCTTTTTTAATAAATATGCATTGGAATTGTGTTTTTATCTTTTAATATATTCTCTAGTGGAATCAATTTTTTTCATAGAAAGCCAGTTTGTTTACATTCGTTTTAAACGAAATATAAAACTGGCTTCCTTTTGGTCTGATGACCGTGCAGGCAAGAAATTGACAGTCACCAAAGGCCATTGACTCCATGTTTAAGCTTAACTAATATATATATTAATCTATAGATTAAAGTTGCCTATATTTATAGTTAGAGTGCTTAATATCCGTGATAAAGCGTGTATAGTGGATAAGCGTAGAAACCGGAGTAAACAGCCTTTGCTGACTGTCAATTTCTCACCTCGCAGTCTTCAGTCACCAAAAGCCAGAGCCTCCGTATCTAAGCTTATCTACTAAATACATTCATTTGTAACTACTTATATAAATTATTTTGTAACTATCTATATTAGTATTTCATTAAAAAATTGTATTAAAGAAAATTAAATTACATCACTATGAAAAAAATAAAAAAAAATTCTAAAGTTAGTTTTTACTTATTTATTAATTTATTTCACTGAAAATTTTAATCTTAAAAAGAAAAAAAAATCCTCCAACCAAATAAAAAAACAAACAAATTAAATATAAACAAGGAAAAAAAAAATTAAAGGTGTGTAGGGGGGAGGCTTTGAGAGGATATTCATGAAATCTTGATGGTAAAATTAGTGTTAACTTTTCATCACTCGACATTTCATCACCTGACAATTAATCACTAAACTTTTAATCACAAGGTTTTTTCACCACGTGGATGCTTAATCACTCTGAGAATTTTAATCACTTAGGGTTTTTTGAAAGCGTTTAAATGGTGTTATACCAAATAGGTTTTCTCTAAAAAAGATTTTTGTTTCCCCTCATTATTTGTCCATTTTTTTTTTAGGATGATGATTCTACATAATATGTATAGACCCATTTTTGTGAATAACCCCAAAATTGTCAAAGGTCCTAAGAATTTAACGTAATAAAAACATAATTACATAAATAAATGTAATTTTTTCTTTGGGGTAATTAACATTCTTGATCTCGGGGTGACTAAGTGTTCACGTGATGAAAAAAACATGTGATTAAAAGTCTAGTGATTATATTTCTATGAATAATAGTTGGGTGATGAAACATCAGGTGATGAAAAGTCATTAAACAGCTAATGACAATCTTCCAGGGTTCTAAGCAAAATGTTAATATCAATTTGTTCAATATCAGTCGTTGTCGAAGTCGTTGTTGTTGTCTCGTCTTGGTCTTCCATTTTTTCTTCTCTTTTTTTCGAGGCTTTCTTCTTCGAGGCTTTTTGAGATTTTGCTTGACGGCAATTATGAAATGAACGAACAGCCATTTGACCAAAACAAATATCTTGCGGAATTCTTAAAAAAAACAAAAAAAAAATATACCTAAAGATAAAATCAAAACAATTTTCATTCTTAACAGAGAGTTGGTTTTTTTTTTTCCACATAAACAGTTAAAAAAATCATTTTATAAAGCAGGAAAAATTCAAATGAGCACTCTGGTCCACTGAAACAAGTTTGAAAAGAAACTTTGTTTCAGGAATTAAAGTCTCAAGGTTAGTGAATTTATTTTGAAACAATTAAGAAAATCATTGATAATTTCTTTCAGAAAGAAAAGAAATGGAAAGAAAGAAAGAAAGAAAGAAAGAAAGAAAGAAAGAAAGAAAGAAAGAAAGAAAGAAAGAAAAGAAAATATGAGAAGAAAAAGAAAATAAAAAGGAAAGAAATGGAAGAAAAAAGAAAAAGAAAGAAATGGAAAGAAAGAAATGGAAAGAAAAGAAAGCATGGGAAGAAAAATGAAAAAGAAAATAAAAAAAAGGAAAGAAAGAAATGGAAGAAAAAAAAGAAAGAAAAGGAAAAAAAGAATGGAAACAAATAAATAAGTTTGTTTGTTGGTTTGCAAAGGTTAAATGACTTGTCTACCATTTATGAGAAAGAAAAAAGAAAGAAAGAAAAAGAAAAGGAATGAAAGATAGAAAAAAAAGAGCAGTGTTCATCCACTCAAAAGATTCCAAAAATCCCTTCTTCTTTTTCAGATCATTTGAAAATAAATTTCCTTAATTAAAAAAAAAAGACTTTTTTAAAAAACAACCTTTAGATAATCTCAAAATAAAACTTAACTGGATTATACTGAAATTTATATTTTGGATTGGATGAAATGAATTGTTTAATCATTAAGCATATCAGATCAATAAAATAAAACAAGCTTTTAAATATAACAATCTTGGTATTTTGAACATAAAATATATATTCTGTAATTAACAGTTCAATCATTCAAGTGTAACATTTTACAGTTCAATCAATCAAGTGTAACATTAACAGTTCAATCAATCAAGTGTAACATTTTACATGCAATCAACTTTTCAATGCAACAGATCAACAAAGTTTTTGTCTCATGAAAACAAAACATCTTTTCTAATTAATGCAATGTCTAAGATTCCTCAACTCTATTCCACCAAAAACAACCGAATAATCCGCGTAAACTCCAAAGATCTTTTCATTCAATCATTGCCTCGTAATTCGCTATATGTTATCTCCCCAATGGCATCGTATCAAGATCTTTTTTCCTCTTAGTGAACACCAATAACAAAATGCTGCTGCAGCCAAGTTCACGCCTTGTCAATCGTCAAAGCTGCGAGATTGCATTTTCCCACGTGAAATAAAAACAATTTGATTATGAAGAAAGGAAAGAAATTGGAGAGAAAATTCTTACTTGTAAGAAAATCTGGGTTTTATTGTTGTTTCTGAAGAAGGAAATGGTTTTACCAGATTGTTTGCATCTGAGGATGTTGAAGATTTTCTGAGGAAAAAAAAGAAAAGAAAAATTGAATAAATTTAGATATTTACTTGGTCAAGCACAAACCTAAGGCACAAGGCTATTTTTACGTGGCCACTCTGTACATGCCCACTCTTTAGAAAAAAAGAATTAGAAACTATTTTCATACAGAAAAGCATAAGAAATGTAATTAGTATAAAAAACATTAGAATTGAATTTAGTAGAGAAAAGCATTAGAAACAAATTTAGTATAAAAAAATATTAACTGCTTTCTGATTTAATAGGCAGGGCATTACTTCTAGGATCGGTTTCGATCCTCGCTAGAAGAAGGGTGGTTTGCAGAGCTGTTCTGATGAGGAATAAAATTCCGAAGCGGGTCCGTCGACAGATTGCAAAATTTTATAAACACACATATCAAGTGATTTCATAAATATTTAGCCTATGTAAAACTTACTTTAACTTTTTCTGTTTATCAAATCGGAAATTTGCCGGGTATTTATGTTCTTTAATCATGTGTTCTTTCCTTTCTTGACAATTTAGGAATTTTTCTCCACACGATTCAAGCAAACAACAAAACTGGAAAAAACAAAAAAACAGAAAAGAAAAAAGTCGGATGGGAAAAAAAGAATGACTAAGAATATTGGTGCATTATTTAGAAAAAGACTTCATTTATTTATTGCAGCAGGTATTAAAAGATAAGAACACTTGCAATTCAAATGAATAATAGTATTTAAAATGTTGCATTATTTTTTATCTGCTAAGACCGTGTTTGATTTTTTTCCTTCTTCTTATGTATGTATGCTCACACAAGATTGTTAAATCCATTTTATACTGGGGTAAATTAAACTCGACCAATCAGAGAGCAGAATGAAGACAATAATGCCTATAAAGCAATCAACCAAAACTGAGTTCACAAGTTCTTGCCACATTGTTGCTTCTTCTTATACCTGCTGCTATTGCTGAGATTACTATTCAAGCTTGGATTTACCTATTGTTGAACTTTGATACAGTTGGATAATTTACCTATTGGATTTATTTTGCCCATTTTTACCAAAAATAATGGTGCGAGATTCAACATATAAAAAAAAAGGAATATTTTCAAAATAAGTGTAAAAAGATTTTGTATTCACCAGGTGGGGTGGTTAGCCCTTCTAGCATTTTCCAAAGAAAGATTGCGAGACAGCAGTAGGATTTGGAGTCAAAGTTCCCATCAACCTATTTGTCGTAACAAGGCCTACAAAGCAGTGGTGCTTCCCCTGAGCTCTTTTAATCAGTGTTATCCTTTACCTAGATCAGCTTCTCTCCCAAATTAACAAACCTTATCGGTCCGAGATAGCTTAAGGTAGATGCAATGGTTTTGACTGGGATTTTAATTTTCATAATACAATTCCATAATCCAAGCTTTTACCAATGCTCCACCTCGTCGCCTAGTGATCCACGACAATTGATAATTTTAGTCCCCTCAATTATTTAACTTTTTGTTAGATGATAGTGGTGGCTGCCAGGCCAAGGCGTGTGTTCAGCTCTGGGTCTAGGTTGACATTCTTAGATATAGTGACGCCAAGAT
>JAUZSX010331025.1:0-11046 GCA_034780655.1 Idiosepius hallami | reverse complement strand
GACCGGCTTATGTATTAGCCGGACGAATCCATGTCGTCTTGGATATAGGGGTGATAATACCCCAGAACAATTAATTAGTGCATATTGTCTTATTAAAAAAAAAAAAGATTTTATCTAAAAATGATTGGTTTTCTGCATTAAATGACCTAAAATAGTGATATACCAAGAAACAAAAACATAGTATTAGAAAATAGAAATACTATGATAGTTAAGTATGTCCACATCTAAATGTTTCAATCACTGGACCATTATGAAGACCTTTCTTTTTTATTTTTCTTAATAGCTTCATAATAGTCCTATAATTAAAACATTTGAATATCAAACAAAACAAATATCAATCAAATTCGAACTTTCATTTTTTGTTTCTCACACTTTGAATTTTGTTTTGTAACAGGTTTTAAATGTGAAACCACAATCAGTTACTCGTAAAAGAGACTCAAGAAATGTGGTTGCATTGGATTATGATAACAATAACATTCATGTAAAAGATATTGTGAATGTGAATGATGGAGCTCATTCGGTGAGTAAAGAAGACTTCCTTTTCTTAATATGTCTCATGCCCCCTTTTTTAGTCTTTGCTTAGATATCTTTCTTTTTTTTGCATCTTTATCTTTCTCTCTCTCAATCTCTCTCTCTCTCTCTCTCTCTGTATTACTTAAATGTTCTTTCTTTCTGTGAAGTGTAGAGCTTTTTTTTTGTTTTTACAAAAATGATCCAAGTTTGAAAATTATTAAAAAAAAACCCTTTATAAAATAGAAAATCTCTTCCTTGCCTTTTAGTGTTTTTTTTCAATAGTAGAATTCTTGAATAAGGTTTGATTTCTATAGCTTTTCCAATTTTCAGAGTACTGATATCAGAGTATTGATATCATCAGTGAAATTCTTCTAATAGTTTTACCTTTTATCAGTTCGATAAAAATATGTTTTATATTTTATGTATCAATTTAAGAATTGTTAGCTCTATAAGCAAATCACATAAGAAATTAGAAAAAAATAAACTAAATTGTGCAATTTTTGTTGAAAAGAAAAATTAAGCTATAATTCTCTTCACAAATCATGACAAACTTTTAACTGAAAATCTGAATTTGTATCTAAATGTATGCACAAGAATAAGTTTTTAATGAAGCATGACAATAATCTAAGAGTCATTTAGTATTGCTACCAAATGCAGGAAGAGCTTTGTTAACCTCGTCATTAGAAAAGAAGACTAGCTGTAAGTTTATAAAAAAAAAATGATTTCTAAAAGATTTTGTCCATTTTGGCATCACATTTGTTATTTACTTGTCTCTCCTGGCTTTAAATATAACCTTTCCAAGTAGAAACAGGGATTGCCAATCATTTTACAAGAAATATTCTAACACTGTCAATTATTATAAAAACTCTTCTTTTTGTTTTCTTTTTTTGTTTCAAGGGTCGTCAAGGTGAAGTTAAACATCTTTATCGAAGTTACGCCTTCCTTATGTCTCGTATGATGACTGATAATGGAGGATATTTTGTTTGCCGCACTAGAGATCTATCTCTAGCAGGAGGTTCTAGGGTAAGTGGCTTTCAAGGAGAAATATTTTACGTTTTTTTTTATTAATTTGTTAGAACTAAGATTAGAAACAAACCAGGTTTGACATGGTTTGATCTGCATTGATGTGATGTTGCCAGATATAACTCATTAAATTGGGAATGCAGGTCAACCATTCTTGTTTTGAGTGAGCAATTATCAAAAGTTAAATCTTTTTATGAAAAAAAAAGAAATTACAAAGAAAATGTGTGCATTAGTATCAAGAAATAACCCTAGGCAAATCATGGTGCTAATTAGAAGAATACCAGAGGAAACTTAATGTCACTGTGCCTTTAGGTGTTGGCAGGAAGTAGATTCTGCAGATCCTTTCTATGAGAATTGTATATGTTAGGGTGGAAACCTGAGAAGTAGCACCATGCAGTCTTTGGTTGGAATGGAGCAGATTTTGCTGGAGCATGACTTGTTGTCACTCAAACTCTAGAGAAAACCATTGGTCAATCAAGTGTTGAGTGTGACCGTCCTGAAAACTCATTAGAAGAAGAATTATTCAAACTGTTAATTCATTCATGCTGAGAGAAATTTTTTTCTGCTAGAAAGTCTGAACAATAACTGACAATCCTGTCAAAGGATATTGTATAATACAAGGACCCAGTCCAAAAGTTATGCCACCTATTTTTTTAAGTTATTTTTAAAAGTTGAAGATCTACACAGATTGGAGTGGTTAAAAATAGGTGGTATTCTTTTTGAAACAACTATTGTAAAAAAAATAACACTAGAAAATAAGTAGCATTACTTTTGGAACATGACTCATAAATTCTGGCCTTTTTTTTTTCAAAAACCAAACGGATTTTATATATTTTTTATTTTAATTCTTGTTTTTAGAGAAGTACAACAAGTTTAAATCCTTTGGGTGCCTTCCCTCCTATGTCACCTCGACTGTCAAGTCCATCTCACCCAAGTGGTGGTCACAGCTCTCCTGGTGGGCACTCAGGTCGGGGTCGTGGTTCATTTACCCAGAGGGATCGTGACCTTATAGGACAGACAGTCCGTATCATTCAAGGTCCATTTAAAGGTTACATTGGAATTGTCAAGGATGCGACTGTATCGGCTGCAAGAGTAGAACTTCATTCTTCTTGTAAAATCATCTCCGTCGACAGATCACGACTTGATAATGTTCTGTACGTTCAATCTTTTTTGCCTTTTTTACTCTCTTCTTTTTTTCTCTATTAAACATTATGTTATTATGGATTCATTCAGTCATTTAATTTATAAACATTTTTAGCAAACATATATCATTAAAAAGAATGCTTGCTTTTATTTTCAATATTTTTTATTCAATTTTTGTTTAGTAAACAAAAATTGAATAGAAAATATTGAAAATAAATTAATATTAAAATCTAAAATCTTAAATATTTTACAATATTCTGCCTATTAAATATCCACAAGTAAAGATTTCCTCTTTTCTCTTTCTTTTCTTTTTTTTTTTTTGACTTTTATTTTTGCATTTTTTCTAAATTTAATGAGTTTAGACTATCTTTTCATTTCAAATGAATGAATTTTTATAAAATTGGTTTTAATTTCAGCCATAGAAAAGTTGGGTCTGGCAGTTCATCGTATGGAAGAACTCCGATCTACAGTGGTCAAACTCCAATGTATTCCTCAAGGACTCCATCATATGGCTCTGAAGGTGGCCGTACACCCCATTATGGAGGACAAACACCACTTCATGAGGGTAACAGGACCCCACTCAGTGGAGGGACTAGTGCTTGGGATCCAGCCAATCCCAATACACCTTCAAGGTAAAGCCATCTTTTCATTTGATTTTGTTTTACACAAATTTTTTTTTTGTTTTATTACTTTTACCATTTTGAATTAACATTATGAAGAATACTGTTTAATCCAAGGGACATAACTCATCAAATGCTGTTAAACGTATAAAAAGCAAAACAGTAAAAATATAGCAAAGTATATCAGTATGGAGATTTAATCAGAACCTGTTTTGACATAAAAAAGTTTCGACGTAAATATTTTATTTAAGGATGAGTTGAATGTTTCACACTTAATATGGATAAAAATTGAAATGGAGTTAATAAGAAGTCATAATATTAGGATGAAGATTTATTCAGAAAACCCCAAAACATAGCAACTTTCATATAAATATTTTCTATAAGTCTAGACGATTAGGTCACTAGAAACCTCTTAATTAGCTTAAGTCTGAAGTCTTCAGTAAAACCCATTCTTGACATTAGATAACCATAAAGCTTTTTTATTTAATTCATTTAAACACAAAAAAAGTCACGAGATGATTTATTTTAATTTCTTTCTTTCCTTCCTTCAGGACGGCAGATTACGATTATCCATTTGAGGATTCTGCTTCCCCGGGAGATTATGGAGCCGTCAGTACACCAGCGACCCCAGCTTATAATGCTGACACACCCAGTCCTATGGGACCATTTACTCCTCAAACCCCAGGCACCTATTCTCCATATCAAGGGACACCTTCCCCTGCTGGTTATCAAGGTAGATTTACAATGTCATTTCATTCATTACATTAAATATCGCTTGATCAAAAAATGCTTGCCTTTATCATTATTGATGCAAGACAGTTTGTAGATATATTTACTTGGTCGGCTTCTAAGTTTGGCACATGGCTAATTTTACTTACTCAATACATCTCTGGATATTTTGTAATCAATGTTGCCCTTCACCTATTAGGGTTTCATTGTTTTGATGAATACTGACACCTAGATGAGTTATTCTCCAGAGTTAATTGGTTGTGTTTGCTCAAGGCAGCTGAAAGTGAATGTGATAGTTTTGACTGGGATTTAAACCTGTGTAATACGATCTAGAGGGCAAGCTTTTACCACTGCTCCGCTTTTGCTGCCATGGACTGGATTTGTAGATATTGAATATCTCTTGGCTTATTCTCTCTCTCTTTCCATCTCTCTCTCTCCCTCTCCATGTCTCTGTCTTTCTCTCTCCCTCGGTATTTTTACTCTCTACAGCATTGTTTCTCAACATAACCCCAGGTAGATAAGGCCTATCAACTCAAGGTAACCTCTTCTTGCGGCATGCTCAGTCACAAGAAAGGCTTCAAGGGTAAACCCTGATGAAAAAACTCTGGGGTCTAATTCCTTAAAGAAGTTCCTTGTTGAATTCAATATTGTTCTCTCATCTCCTGTAACGGTGTGGGCACAAAATGTATCAGCCTAATTATTCCTCCGGCTTAAACAGCGCCGTGGAGAGGGTTGGTTGTGGGATATGCTGAATGGCTATCACTTTGTTGTGCATAGCCTTCTGCCAAGGCCTGGATCCTCAACTAGGATCCAATCGTGTAGTCATCTAAGACTGAAAATGGTTCTTATCAGAGCACTTTTCTACATAAGGCTTAAGAAGATTATATTTTATGAGAACTTATTCTTGAAATTTGCATTTATTTTAAGAAAAAATAAAAAATTGTTCTTAATTTTTAAAAGCTTAAGAAGGAGTCCAAAAGGAGTAAAAAAGCCAAACAGGTTGGAAACCACTGCCATCGACTTAACAAGCTGAATTCATGAAAATGGTTAACATTTAGAAGTGGATAAATAATAGATAATACATGCGCCCTGTTTTGTTGGGTGTGTGACAAGAGAGGGGAAGAGAAATAATTGAGTTTGTGGCGAGGCAAAATGGCTGTGTAGGGCCACGGCCTACTAATATATATGGCCGTATAAGTTACATTTTGAAACTCATTTAACTCTTAACTCAAATTAAAAGTCCTTTTATTTGGGTGTAAGGGAAGTAACTCTTGCTTAAATTCTAAGCATGTTTTAAAATGTTTTCCTTAATCCTGTAATAATAAATATATTTTCTCCTTTTATTTCAATAAATTATAATAGGTTATTTGCTTTTTTAAGATTGCATTAGGACTCTTAATTTAAGTTTCAAAATGCAACTAATACGGCTGTATATATTAGTAGGCCATTGTAGGGCCATTTCTGTTAGGAATTTGAAAAATATAGTTAATTATAAAAGCTGACATTTAAAAACAGAATGTTAGATAATAGCTGCTCCATGTTCCATTGGGTGATTGATGTCATGGGGCAGAAAGAGCTGGAAAAACCCTTTTCTATCCCTTTTATTTATAATTCTAATCTTAACATCCCTTCCTCGCCCAAAAAAAGAAAATGCTAGTATGTCTAATATGTCAGATAAAAATTTTGTAAAAATCTCAGTATGGATTTTAGAGATTGTTTGAATTATTTCTTTAAATGTTAAAAAGTATTAAAAACTTTTTGATCTCATTTTAGCCACTCCAAGTCCTGCTGGTTACGTAGGTACACCAAGTCCTTCTGGCTACCAGGCCTCTCCTTCACCTGCTGGCTATGCAGCCACACCATCACCATCCACTTACAGTCCAATGACACCTGTTGCACCCTACACTCCCCAAACACCTGGGGCAGGTAAGTTCTTCTCTTCTCTTTACTCTGTGGATTTACTTTAGCATAAACAATTTTGAAATTCCCATTCAGTTCTTAATGAAATAATATCTGAACCCCTACCTAAATGTAGGCATGAGAATAAGTTCTTAATAAAAATATTGGAATATATATTTAGATGTAGGCAAGAATACGTTTTCTTACTAAAAATATCGGAATTTAAACATCGTGAGTTCACTCATCATAATGCAATTTACAATCTCTTTTGATTCATTCAGGTTGAATAAAAAAAATATAAGAGCTATTACTTTTCGAACAACTTTTGTACATTTAAATGTTAGCCAGGGAAATTTTTACAAAAAATATCAGAAGTAATATTTATATGTAGACATGAAAAGTAGTTTTTACTAAAAATATTGGAACTTACATATTAGGGTTAGCATGATAAGAAATTCTTACTAAATCTGTCAATTCATATTGAATTGTAGACATGAAAAAGTTTTTGCTAATAAATGAATGAATAAATAAATATAAAAATAAGTATAAATAAGATAAAACAATAAAATAAATGAATGTGCAATTATAACAGCATGAAATGCTATAAAGAAATGATGTAAGTAAACAAATCCCTTATTGAAATTAAAAATAAACAATTAGAATGTAGCATAATCCATCAAGCTTTATATTAAAAATGCCTTATTTCTATTTTTACTCTAAAAAGGATTTGTAAATATGGAAACTGTCATGAAAAAGCTTTAAAAATCCTATTCTTTATGTCAGTAAAAATTTGTGTTGAAAAATAAAAAATAAAAATTTAAATTGCATTATATTATTTCTGGTATTGCTAATACAAGAGTTATGTCCCTTTATCACCAAACTACATGATGTCATTTACTTGACAGCTGCAGCCAAAGTGAAAATAAAGAGAGAAATTTTTCTCTTGTCAATTACTCAGTTTTATTTCATTGAATACAAATCAAATTTTGTTTTTTGAAGGCAGATTTGAAAACTCCTTTAAAATAGACATTAAAAGCCTCACAAAGATGGAAATCTTAACAAAAATCAAATTTAGGCATACATTGACCAATTAGTGATTGAAACAAACGTAAACTGAAACAACCAAATGATATAAAGACATGGGGATTTTGATTGAGATTTGTAAAGTTGAAATTTAGATTAGATTTTGTTTGATTGGTTCAGGAAGGTTATTTCATTTGGAAGGGATTCATTTGCCAAAGAATTTCAATTAGAGAAATGGAAATTGACATAGGGAAATCAATGAATTAGATTGTTCTTAAACCGAAGAAAAAATCTAATAAAGTGAGACCCTACATCCTGTAACTCTCCAGAAAATGTAACTATAATTCTTTTAAAAATCATAACATGAGAGTGAAATAACATTTCATGGTTTTAGGTAGTAACTTTTCAATTTGGCTAATAAATGAAAATATTTAGTTGTGAAAAGTCAACTAAAATTAAATTTTTCCTTAGCGGCTGTTGTATAAAAGATTGTCAATTTTGGACTGGTCCATATTAATATTTCCTTTCTGTTCAGCAATGGACCAAGCGATGGCAGATTGGCATACGACAGACATTGAAGTGCGAATCAAAGACACGCATGATGACGTTGCTCTCATTCATCACACGGGTGTTATACGGTCGATTAATGTAAGTAAGATACATTCTGGCCCTCTTTCTTTTTTTTTTTTTTTTTTTTTTTTCATAACCCATAGGTTTTTCTTAACCTTTACCCTGACAACTATAGAATTTATTTTAAATTCATTTTAAAACATAAATTTATCATCTGGTTTGCTTTTGGTTGCAAAGAAAAGAAATACTCTTTTATCTTTTAACTAAGTTTTTCCTTTCCTTCACCTCTCTCTCTCCCCCTCTCTCTCTCCCTCTCTCTCTATATATATATAATGTGTTTTATTGTTTCCTTCCAGGGTGACATGTGCAACATATTTATCCCTGATAAAGACAAAGTCGTAAGTGTAACAAGTATGCATCTTGAGCCAGTCCTTCCTGTTGTTGGAGAAACTGTGAGTCATCATTTCTTTTTATTTCTGCTTCATTCCATGTTCTTCCCATCCTTGACTTGTATGGCCCCCCCCCCATCAAATAATAAAAGAAAGGCAAGCGTGAATTAGGAAGAGTTAAAATACCCTACAAACTAAATGAAGAAACTTGCATGTCATGGTGACAGGTTCATTGTTATTTACAGGGTGGGGTCTACTTGGGGCAGTGGATAGACAGTCAGACTTCAGAATCATTATATGCAAGTTCAAATCCTAGTCATTCCAGTTGTGTTCACATTTGGACTAAAACCTTTGGGAAAGGTATGAATCCCCACTTTCCTCTAAACTATAAAGTAAATAGTGCATACAAAATTAAAACATTAAAAAATTTATGTGTGAACAAAAAAGTTGTTTTTCAAAAATCATTTTTTATAAGCATTAAATGACCATTAAAGGTTGATATGCCATAAAACACAAGCAAACAAACTTCTATAAGTAGTGTGACGTTTAAATTGATCAAGTAGAAAATCAAGTTAGGCTCAAGGCTATTTCAATGTGCTCATCTGACAAATTGCCCCAACATGTTTTAAAAATAACCAGCGTTCCTCCCCTCCCCTTGATATTGTTACATTGGTCTAACCTACCTTTCTAATAATGAAGCCTTCAACACTTTTGCCTTGAGCTATTTACTTAACTGAAATTGATATTTGCTTTTTAGATTCATTTTTCTTTTTAAGGAAAATATTTTTACTTTTTTATTATAAAGATTTTTTGCTTTTTTACAATTTCCCAACTTTTGTTGCAAAGCAAGATGTCTGCCCTACACTTATGATGGCATCGTAAAGTTTTTCTTGCTAGGGCAGTCTTGTGAAGTGAAAAAAGGCGAGCAATGGTTGCCACTTGAAAATTGTCCATTTCAAGTGATTGACCTCAACATTATTTGATTAGTCTTTCACTCAGACATGACTTTCTTTTTCAATTGGGTTAGTTAGGACAAAGTGGAACTGAATGAAGAGTTTTCATATGCTTTTAGGCCAAACTAATCATTCTTAAAAGAAAAAAAACGACAGTGGAGGATTGGTAAAAGCTCGGGCTCTGGAATCGTATTATGTGAATTCAAATCCCAGCCAAAACCATTACATTCACTTTAGCTGCCTCGGGTAGATGGGGCTTGTTAACTCGGGAGAGCCACTCATCTAAGTGAAGGGTAACACTGAATTCAAAAAAGCCCAATTATATAGAGCACGTAAATATGGCTTTGTGCCTAACTTGTTCAGGTGCCCTACCAAGTAAATATGATATATATATATATATAGATTTTGTATACAGTAAGTAAAAGGTAAAAACCCTCACATTCCCTCCAGCTATGGGTTAAATAGTGCACATTGTGTTATAGAAAAACTACTTGAATTTTTTTTTGTTTTTTTTTTATTATTTCATAAATATTGAAATAATCGTTTTTTTGTTTTTTTCCAAAAGGCCAAAGTAATTTGTGGAGACGATCGAGATGTCATTGGTGTGGTCCGAAGTATTGATGGCGATGATAGTATGATTGAGTTGGAATCAGAATCTGTTCGGATTTTTCCAATTCAGTTCCTTTGTAAAGTTTCAACACAGAAAAGTTAAACATACACACACGCGTATGCGCGCACCCCCCTTTCTTCCCTTCCCTATTAAAAAATTAAAAAAAAAAAAAGAATATTTTCTTTAATTCTTAAAATAATTCAAATCAAAGTCAATTATTTTTGTTGTTTTTTTTTTTCATCAATTTTTCTTTTTTTTTTTTTTAAATACATTTGACCTTTTGACCTCTCCCTCTCCCTTTTTTTTTAAACTTCTGAATCAACTTTGATTCCATCCCCCTTCCCTTCCCCACTCTCTCAGTTCTTTCCTCCCCCTCCTTCCATTACTTCACTACCCCCTCACTCCCTCCCCACTCCCCATTTTCTCCAGGTGAAAATCTCGACAAACACAAAATTTGGTCTAAAAAATAAAACAATTTCATATCAAAACAATTTCTTTGTTTTTTTTTTGTTTTTTTTTACTTCTATTCTCATCTTTATTGCATATTCAATGCATATTTTTGATTTTATTCCATCGGCAAAACATCCATGGATTCAAAATGCTATCGACCTGTAAATTGCATTCCTGTTGAGAGAAATAAAGAAAAAATCACAAAAAAACAGATTTTTCTGTGGAAATATTTTATTTTTTTGTTTATTTCTGAATAAAAACATCATTGATGAAATAAAAAAAAAATATTTTCAAAATGAATAAAAAAGTTGAATTCTTATTTTTAAAGTTTGGAGACAAAATTAGCCAACATTTTAGCATCCAATTTATAGATTAGAATTGAATTGAATTAATTAATGCAACAAAATTTCACAAAAAAAACTTTTTTCTCACAATCTTTTTTTTTTTAAAAATCCCCCGCTGCTTTTACAGGCTGATTAAAGTGATTTTTATTTTGCAAGACAGACTAAAAATGAGAAACTTAATAAATTCAAATCATAACATTTGAATGAGACTGGAAGTGTCTTCAGTGCAGGACACAATACATACAAATAAAAAATGGTTGTAAGAAAGAAATGAAAATGTTCCAAGCTTATCATCCCATGAATTGTGTTTTCAATACTTTTAAATGTATATTATTTCTTAAAGCACATTTTACAAATAGTTTAATAAACGAATTGGTTTAATCCGACCTGTATCCCATAAAAACGGACTTTTAAAAGTAATTTAATAAATTTTACCTTTAAATATTGCATTTTTTCCCCATTTAATTTATTTCAAACTAAATTTTATTAACAAATCAATCTATTTCACTTAGTTATCGAAAATCAAATTTGTATGCCTGGGTTTTAATGTTTGAAGGCAAAAATAAAAAAGAATTATGTACAGCAAGAAATGAATCACTCGGTACAGCATGAAATTGTTATAAAATTAATGAAGGCAATCTGTGGTTCGAGTCCAGATGTGGGCGTCATATTTTAGCTTTTAATCTTCAGTGCATGACACGATATACAGGGTGGGCCAAAAGTAGCTTCGGGTTTTTAATATGATGCTGTCAATTTGCTAAATATAGTTATTATTAATTT
>JAUZSX010331024.1:0-24358 GCA_034780655.1 Idiosepius hallami | reverse complement strand
GAGCACTCTAACTATAATTTTAAGCAACATTATTTCTTAAAATAATAAAAAAAAATATATATATATATATATATATATATGCACACAGATACACTCATAGCTATACATTATTTATAACAAAAAAAAAACAATGACTATGCTGGGCTTTTACAAAGCTGAAAGACAAGAACATTTACCAAAAATACTTTCATGTTTCATGAATAATAACTAAATACATTGTCTGAATAAAATGAAAACACATCTGTTACACTAACACAGACAGCAAAATTTATGTGCTTCTGTGGACTTGACATCTCTGGTGCATAATTGTCCCGACCATGCAGGTCATCAGAAAAAGAGGATAGCAATCCAGAAGACCGGCTTGTACTGTTCCCGCGTAGATTGGAGAATGTTGAATCTGAATGTGACATTAACATCGTTTGCTTGAAGTGATTAGCAAGATGGAGGCTGAAAGCATTAAATGATTTAAATCTTGACGGGCAATTTACACAACAGAAAGTTGATGGTTTTGGAAATGGGGGAGGGATACTACTGGTCTTGGAGGGGGAAGAAACAGCCTGGGGCTTTGTGTCTTCCATTTGAGTAGGAGATGGAAGGGGAAGCTCAGAAGGGTTAGCCTCGGGTTTTACTATTTGGTCATGGGGTTTTGCATTATCATCATAGTCATAGTTGTGGTGGTCTTCTCTATCTAATATTGGCTCATGTTGTAAGACAATCACAGTGGCCTTTGGAAATTGGCGATGTTCACCAAGATGTGTTTTCATTAAATCCCTAGAATAAATAAAGAAAAATATTATATCAATTTTGTATTCAGAAAACAGAGCATAAATAGAAATATCTTGCAATGTAAAATTCTCAGTTGATAAACTAAGACATACAAGGATAAGAAAGCAATATTTTGAGGTCAATATGTTAAGGGATTCATATCTATCTAACTGGTATTCATCCAAAACTGTTAGAGTTCAAATCTATCTTTTGATGTATATATTTTTATCTTACTATGACAATCATGTGTGACAATTTTTATTGATGTTTTTTTGTCCAAATTGAGGGAGGATTTATTTTTTTCATTTTACAACAATTTTTTATTTTAAAAAAAGAAGAAATACTGGTTTTCCTTTATGAATTCATTACAATTAATCTTAAATCTTATTGCAATTTTAACAGAAGTCCCAAAGAACACTTTGGTTAATTTTATTAAAATCTGTAAAATATTCTGATATATATATAGGCGCATTTTATATATTATGATTATGTCTGTGACAATATGCCCTTATTAAAGAATATGCTTGTCAGATCCCTAGTTTTTAAGGCTGTGCCAAGAATAATCTTTAATAAAAGCATATTATCACAGCCTTATTAATAAGTAAAGAATTAAAATAAATAGTAAAATCTCAAAATAGTCAAGTCTGGGACAATAATAATCTTTAATAAACGCATATTATCACAGCCCTACTAATAAGTAAAGAATTAAAAGAAATAGTAAAATTGCAAAATAGTCAAGTCTGGGACAATAATAATCTTTAATAAAAGCATATTATCACAGCCTTACTAATAAGTAAAGAATTAAAAGAAATAGTAAAATCGCAAAATAGTAAAGTCTATGACAAGAACAATCTTTAATAAAAACATATTATCACGACTCTAATTATGGACCAGAACAGCCTTTACTTCGCTACCAAATAAATAGGATTTCTTGATATTAAATTTGTACATACCTTTCACATGTAATATGGGCACAGACAGTACATTGGTAGACTTTTCCATAATGGCAGATCACATGCTCAAAGTAGGACTTCTGATTGGGTAGTTTTTGCGAACATATTGTGCACATATACATCACAGCCTTGCTTTCTTGGCAAAATGTCCGTAAATACAACGTCCGATAATCAGTGACAACCTTTACATCAGGTCGTAGGTGTTCGAGGGCACAGTCCTGCGCGTTTGTATACGTTTGCTCAGCTGATGGTGCCTGCACCATCGACCCAGGGCTACCCGTTTTAAATGTAATGCCCAACTCAGAATCTTTTGATAACAAGGGAAGGGGTTCAGTCGATTCCGCAGATTGGCTATCGACATGCTGGAGTTTCTTATGGTTGTCTACAAGTGCCAGGAACCAACTCCTGAAAGTACATTCTCGACATTTGAATCGAGTCAATTCCATATGATCAGTCCGTATGTGGTCACTCACCCTCACATGACTTGTAGATACCAATTGACAAAAGGGACATTTGAAGTGACCAGCAACAGTTTCACCTTGCCTGTATGTAATTAATCGTAACACACTAATTTGCTCAGAGTCACTACAGTGTTGTGGAGTGGTTTTGTTATTGTCGTTGTGTGGGTCGGCCCATTTCCAAGTGAACATACAGTTGACATCCTCTTCAGGTATTATCAACGCTTTTTCAGAGTCTCCATCAAACAGACCAGCCAATTGGCGATGGAAACCACTGCCACGATTTTTATTGATATTTTCAAATAAATCCGTTAACGACACTTTATGATTTTTTACAAACTTTCCCCCAGGATTTTTCTTTTTACCCCCAGCTTTTTTTTGAACCCCCTTACTGGGTGATTTTATATTCGTCCTGGGTTGAGCAGCATGTGGAACAATGACTTCGGGCCGTCTGGTTTTTTTACGAAAAAGCTGAAATGTTTTGCATGGTTGTTCCAATGGGTTAGTCGGCTTCTTAGGGTGAACCTGAAGTATGTGCAAGCGGGCTTCAATTTCATCACTCATGCTTACAAGGCAATAATTGCACAAGAAGATCCCATCATAGGTTTTGAAAATAAATCGTTTATAGATATCCATTTCAGCTTTACGGAACACTGGCATTGTTAGACTACTGGTGCTAATGTCGAAACCGTCTTTTAGTTCGGCGGCACAATCATCCTGAGATGAAGAGTCAACCAAAAAACTTTCCCATTTTGATTTAATAGATAATTCTTTTTCTGGAGAAGATTTCTCAAAATAAGAATTTCTGTAGAACCCTTCATCGCTTTTATCACTTGATTTATAAATTCTCTCACTTTTTGAGTTTGGAGGCTCAGCTAAAGAGGGGCTTTCCCACTCGTAATCAGAATGCTGGGTGGATTGGATTTGACGTTTCTTGGGCATAACAGGAGATTCCTTGTTTAAATCTACAGCAGATCGTTTCCGCACTGAATCATCCTGGGATGGAGAAACAACCTCTGACGGTATTTCCATAGGTACACTGCTTTTTGTTGAAGGTTTTTTCTTGGTCGACTTGGGTGGTGAAGTGTCATTCAACCCCAACTCAGTAGGTTTTGCTACAGTCTTTTTCTTACTAGACTCTTTCACAGCTTTGGAATAAGTTTTCGTCTTTTTTCGCTTATGAGGACGAAATGTTCTTTTGAGTTTACGCTTAATTGGTGGCTTCTTTGAACTTTCACTTCCACCCTTACCACTCAAAGAGTGGCTAGCCTTTTCGCTCTCCTCTTTTGATTTTAGTAAAATTCCAACATTGTTTAGTTCATCTGAGTGTTCTCGCCACATATGCTTTTTCACTTCCGTAGCGCACATATTAACATAATTGCAAAAAACACACCTGTAAGGTGTTTTTGGAATACTCATTGGGGTAATCTTTTTGCATTTAGATTTGACCTGGCCAGTTTTTTTGCCAGCCTGATCTGGAGGAGATTTTTTCAACACTGGTGAGGAGGGTTCAGATGGTATAGAAGGGGGTGGAGGAGGGGTTTCAATCTTTTGTTCTTGTTGCACTGTTGGGGTTGAATTCTTTGGCAACGTTGGAACCTCAGGAGTTTCATCAGGCAACTTACCTTCTGCATTGTGATGATAGCGGATATGACGTAGCACTTGTGAAACCTGAATGCTGCACATAGTGCAGCTTCCACACTTAAACAAATTTCCAGGAAGCTTTTCTATCGTAACTGTTTCAGATAATTGAATCTTGTCATTGTCCTCTTTGTTCACAGTCAGAGTAGATGTGTTGTTTGAAGACTCCGCAGCTGATGATGATGATAAATCTAGTTTTTCATCTGAATCATTATGATCGTGTGATTCAGTTTTTTCAGGTTTTATTTTCTTTAAACAATCCGAAAGTCTTTTCTCCCAATCGGGTATTCCAAGCCATTTTGCATAGGGTTCCCTGTTTGCATGATTTCGCATACAATGTCGGATGACCTTGTAGCGTTGCAAATGTCGATAGAAACAGTATCCACATTCCCAGAAATGAATATTAAGATGGGCTGAAAGCAAGTGTCTGTGGATGTAACATGGAAAGTCAGCCATGTAGTTACAGATTTTACAAACTTTTACTTCTCCATTGGACGTATATAATGATGATAATTTTGCATTCAATATTGGACCTCCAAGCTTAGAGTATTCCTCTTTATCAATCAAATTTTCAGACTTCTTGTTTATAATAATCGATTCGAGCTTTGGTGGGCTTGACCGTGGAACCTCCATAGAATTAACTGACTCTGGTTCGGCATTTTCGGCAGCTGGTGACATTGGAGATAGTGCTTCTTTAATACCAGAATCATCTTGGGTATCATTCTCATTTAATAAGGGCTCAGAAGATTCTTTCAATGAATCTTCATCTATCTTGTTATTTATTGCTGCATCAGTCGTAGCTGCTTCATCCCCAACGCCATTCCCACCTTCCGCTTTTGCTCCACTCCGTTCAGCTTTTGGTTTATGAAACTCATATTTTCTACGCGTATTTATATGCACCACAAGATCCAAATGCCGTTTTATATGACCATAAAACCCCATTACACTACGAGACTGATAGGAACATCTTGGACATTGGATATATTCAGTAAAGTGGTCGCCTGCAGTAAATTTTACAATTTCCATAGCTAAGTTCTTTTGGGGTGGACCATCTACATTATACATCTCTGACTGTATTTTAATATTTAAGTCAGATTCTGGTATTGTTGTTTGTTCTGTGGTTACAGCAGGCTCTGGTTTGGGATTATTTTGCACAGTTTCTTTTTCAACAGTTGATGAAACGGAAACTGAGAGTTTATTCGCATCAGGAACCGGAAGGTTTGTCTTTTGCAAATTAGTTACCTCTGCCATTACCGACTGCTTTGAGTCCTCATTATTTGGGTTACGACCCCAACTGCTGCATCTTTCATTAGATTTTTTTGTATTGTCTGTAGATGTACTGCCAGCAGGATCTACTTTGATTATTGGAGCAATTGATTGAACGAGCTTTTTATTTAGATTTGGCGTCTTAAATTTTCTGGGGATGATCTCTGGGGGTTCATTTATAAGCAAAATTCCCGATTTCCGTCCAAAATGGGTCCGCTCAATGTGCTGCCGAACGATCTCTTCTGATGATGACTTCATGTGGCATGAGAGGCACTGGTGAAGTGGAAACGTCTGGCTATAGGAGTCACGATGGCTCAGGAAGATGTGGAACTTCATCCGATTAAGTTTCTGAAATTTTTCTGAGCAGTATGGGCAGGAAAACTTAAAGTGACCCGCAGGCCCCTTTTCTCCTGACTTGGATACTCCGAGATCCATTGCTTCCTTGTCCTTCTTCAACTTCAAAGCCAGCGTTTGTTTTTTGATGCTTAAAACCTTTTTCCGAATCAATTCATTTCGGGCTTCAATTGGACGTTTCTTGTATGGCGCACGCTTCATTCCGTTCATGAGAGATGCCTTCACATGACTATGGTTCAAAAATGCCTCCCTTGAACTCGTTGCAAAAGAACATTCTTTACATTCAAAATTGACATTGCGTTGTTTAGTCGCACTTTTCATTGATTCACAGACCTTAATGTGAGCTAAAAATACCTGAGCATTAGTTGTGCTAAATGAACATTCTGTACACTGATATCCTTGTCCACTGTGTCCTGGAGATAAAATTTCAACAATACTCTCATTTGCATTGTGATTTGAATTATTTAGAATATACTTTTGATTGTTTAGAAGGCTTACCAAAGTTTTATGAGATTCTGTGAAAACTTTGGCCTCTTTCTCTCGTGAATGGGATGAGTTGCGACATAAGAACATACTGCCCGCAATAACCCTCTGAGATTCACCAGGGTGCTCAACAGAGATGTGTTCCACAACTTCAGACTTATTCTTCTTTTTAAGATGACAGTGTGGACATTTAACCCAAGGGACGACAAAGTTCTCTTTAACATGCTCAATGAAGACAGAAAGAGTATTTATTTGGGCTTTGCACCAACGGCAAACATATGATGATAGCCCTTCATGATTAACCTGATAGTGAGATATAAATTCTCTGATAACATTGGTGCTAAACCCACAATCAGCTACACTGCACTGGTGAAGATACACCTTTGGTTTTTTGGGTGGGTGGGTAGCCATGTGTTCTTGTAGAGCAGTGGCATCAGCAGTGACTGTTCCACAATGAGAACAGGAAAACGGTCCTTCTACAACTTCATCTTTCACTTTAGAAAGATCAAAAGATTCTGAATCAGCAGTTTGGCTTTTCTCTTCCTGAGAATGGTCTATACCATTATTCACTAATTCTTCCTTAGAATTCTGTGAACCAGAGTCTTTGTTTTCAGTTTCCGAAGCAACAACTTTGTCTTTGTCGTCTTCAGGTTTCTCATCCTGGCTATTTTCCCACATTTCAACACTTAAAGAAAAAGCGTTAGTAATTGTCAGTTCTGGTTGCATTTCAACATATGAGTCATCCACTTCCTCTTCTGCAGGGGGGACAGGAACACTCGATTCTTCTTCAGTGGCAGCAGCAGGAGGAGAAGGAGGAGGAGGAACAGGAATATTAAGCATATCTGGAATATTAACACTTCCTTCAGACACATATTTTGAAATGCTACCGATTTCTCCAAGAGCAACCTTCATGATAGATGATTCTGCAGAGGAGCTGTTTTGCAATGATTCATTACTGTTACTATCCGTATCGCTTGAAGCATGGGACTCACTACTGACTCTGGGATCGACATGTTCCTCTGTTTCATTGATTAACTTTAGTTTATCTTCACTTTTAACATTTTGATCAATGCTCTGTGGCCATGATAAATTGCCTGAAGAGTTGCTTTTTTCCATCTTATCAGATAGTTCCCCTTGGGTGATATTATAATGGTCATAGTATTGGCCATTAGAAGCAGTTTGAGGAAAAACAGGTTGATGAGAGTTTTGAGTATCATTAGTTTTGGTTAATGAAGGAGAATCTTCATCTTTTTTAAATGTCTGCACTTCTAAAGAGCTTTCATTTGGACTCTGTTCACTTTTGTTCCATTTTTGAATAGAACAATCATTAAAATCCAATTTATCTTTCTTGGAGACACCTTTATTAAACATTTTATATTTTTTCATTTTTATTATAGTTTTTTCAAAAAAGAGGATCTGTTGAAAATATAATCAGATTTGTTAAACAGTGATTAATATAAGTTAAATCTATAAATACTTGTGTAATTGACAAGATAAAAATAATCAACTCTCCTAATGCTACTGAGAATCAAATTTTGGTTCATAATTTGTGTTGGTCACATTTAAGTTTCTTAAACTTTTGATAAAGCAAGATAATTTTATTTAAATTTTACTTATTACATTTTGCTTTGTCCTAAAGAGATTAAACACTTTCATTTTCTTTTTTTAAGTTTCTCGTTGTTTTAATCTATTTGAGGTTAAGAACATTCTGGTAAAAATTCTTGCATACAGAAACATTTATATAAATTATCAAATACGGTATAGCTTACTGTGTGTGATTTAATTCCCTTTCAAACAAATATAATTATTCAATATGAATGAAGTGTAAGATTAGTATGCATAAAAATATTTGACCAAATTTACACTTTACATACAATGTAAACAATACAAAATTTGACTCATGTGACTTTCCTATTTTTCTATATCATCATCTTGAAATTTGGCCAAACATTTATATGCATTATTTTATCTTTAATAAATATCTTACAGATATATATATATACTATTCATAATTGAAATGCTTGATTAATATTTTCAATCCATAAAAAATTAGAAATCAACTTTTTGGTATGAAATAAAAAAAAATCTTTTCTTAAAAATATGTACTAAAAAATGTAAAAAGAATTTTTTTTGATCATTCTAAAATAAATCTTTAAAAAAATTTATTTTAAAAAATTCATTTCCTCATAAAAGGAATATTTATTTTAAGGATTTAAATTTTTTTCTTTAATTAATCTGAAAATGGAAGACTAAGGTCTATCATTATTTTTTTTATTTATAAGATTAGAAACTCTATTTTTTCATGGTTAATTTATTTTGAAAATAATTATGTTTTTTATAGTAAGAAGGCATGACACTATAGGTACTTCCGATAATTTCATAAAATTAAGAAATAATTTCAGTAAGTAATATTCCTTTTTGTCAAAGAAGAGTAAATATTTGTTATTTTGCTGAAGAAAAGAAAGCAGTCAAATTGGGGGAAAGGAAAGAGAAAAAATGGCATGCAGTCATATCAATTGCTTGCAAATGACTGTATTATATTCAGGAGAGACAGGTAAAGACGTGGTATAAGCTGATGTTATCTTTTTTTTCTTATATTGGTCTTATTCATGTCAGGAGGTGGATGACAACTTCTCTGAAGGAACAATGTGCTGGTTGAGCAAAAAGATATCCATTTTGATTGAAAGAACAACCTAAAAATTAAAAATAAAAACTTAATAAACAGAATGGTCTTCTTCAATTGTTTAAAATGGATCAAGATTTTTTGAGGGAACAAACAATGTAAAAGATATTCTATATAATGTATATTTAATAAATCTACTTTGTTTATCAAATTTGTAGCTTAATATAGCTGCTAAAGTTTCATAATTTTTTGTTTCATTTTTTTTTTTTTTTTCAGGGACAATTAAACATTATCTAAAAATTATAATGATTACAGAGCAATCTCATTAAAAAATATACGGTAAATTTAAAATCAAACTCACAAGAAAAGTAGAAACTAAGCAAGAAAAATTTAAAAAGAATAAAAATCATGTTAGACTACATAACTGAAGATTAACATTAATCATCAACCTATTCAATTTGAATTAAATCAACAGATCAATCAGTTAAGAAATTTTATTTTAGAATCCTTAAGATTTTCTAGGTCTTTCTGACTCTCTAAAATGAACATCTAGATTCAAACTTACTATGTAGTTTACAAACAAAAAGAATTTAAATAACGTTTAATACTTTTAAGTTTTTGATCAAATTTATAGTTTCAAGGCTAAATTTTTCTTGCACTAAAACTATTTTTTTTAGTAATAAAACAATGGAAAGAAATTGTCTTCACTTTTCAATTAAAGAGTTATTTCATGGGGAAAAATAATTTCATATGTCAACTACAATAAGAAATTACATAAAATTAACACATAGGCAGTCAGTTGCATTATAAAAACGCCAGTATGTCATGGTTTTAACTATAATTACTTTTTTAAGAGAGCAATTATAAAAATAATATTTATGACCCAGATTCTTTAGCCAGGCCAAGGAACAAGTTATTAACCTAAAGAAGAATCAGCATTGAATTACATCTTAAATCATTTAGATATAAGTTTTAAAACCTAGCCATGTAACATAGATCATCCAATAACAACAAGGTTTTCATTCAGCTCCCTAATTGAAACTTACATATTCGTCATTTTTCCATAAGATAGATTTATTTATTTAGACACATTTTTAATGACACATCAATTCAAAAAGAAAAAAAGTCTATGCAACTATTTATAGCATGACAATACTTATGGTTATGTTACATAATGAATATGATGAGTAAATTTCATGATTTTATGACATCAATATCTTTTCTAATGGATTAAAAGGATTGAGTTTCTTTGATAAACAAATTGTTATAACATTAATTGCAAACTCATTGCTGTAGGTTAATCAGTTGAGAAGATTTATGCAAATTATTGTCAATTATCTTAGATTAATGAGTAACATAAATCTAACAATAATCACTAAAATACTGTTAGATTTAGCCAAGAACTAAATATTCTGGGCTAAATCTAACTTTTAATGGCGGTGATTCAATTTTATATATTGAATTAACTTTATTTTAGTGTTTAGTTGCATACATATAATACAATAAAAAAACAGAAGGCAATTTTCAATGCTGGTTCAGAAAGAGTTTGTTTGAACAGAATTTAACAGAATTATTAAGTTAAGAGATTTTTTATTCCTTATATGACTTTTTTTTTTCAATCAATTCTACAAAAACAAAATAATGGAAAAAGGTTGTACACCAATTTTTAAATTTTTTATTGTACAACAATTTAATTAAACTAATTATCATAGAAAGTCAACAAGTATAAAAAAAAATGAATCTTACCTGAAAATAAACATTACACCTATTTTAGATCAGGTGGCAAGGAAGAACTTCTTACTACATTCATACCTAAAAAATATAAAATAGTTACATTTATATATAAAGAGAAAAAAAATCAAATCAAACAACAGAAAATATCCGTATCTTCTTTTTTTCTAAGTTGTTATTTTGATTACATATTATTTATTATTTACAATAGAATATTATTAATATAACTAGACAAACCATTTGGACAAAAACATTTCATTGGTGCGTTTAATAAATAAAAAATATTTGATTATATTTTTTACTCAAGTTTTTTTTTTTACAATGCAGAAAAAGTATCAATTTGATTTCTATTAAAAATTTTCTTTGTAGATCTATTTTGCTGTTAGTTATAATGTTAGTTTTTAAAAACTAACATTATCTTTACGTTTGGCTCAGCTCAAGGCAAACTACAATTGACCATATTAAAAAAGCAAATTATGATTAAATAAAAACTTTTTCCAGTGTCTAAATAGCAATTTGTGGATAGTCACTGTAAAAAGCAACTGAGATAGAAACTGAATTTTTTGAAAAGGATAAATTCACTTGGCTGAGTACCAACCCAAGTTAGGCACAAGGCCATTTTTATGTGCTCATCTGGGCTTTTTGTAATCCATGATACCCTTCATCTAGATGAGCCACTCACTCTCCCAAGTTAACAAGAGTCGTATATGCCTGAAACAGTTTCGGTTTTGACTGGGATTCAAATGTAATATGATTCCAGAGTCCAAATAACAAAGCGCTACTCTCACTGCCCAAAATTCTCTGAAAAGGAACATCATCTCTTTCAGGTAAAATAACCATAATCTTAGGTTTTTCAATAACATTATTTAATTAGTATATCATATTTACTTGGTAGAGCACCAAGCCAAGTTTGGCACAAAGCCATTTTTACGTGCTCTATATACATGAGTTTTTTTTTAATTCAGTGTTAACCTTAACCTAGACGAGTTGCTCTCCTGAGTTAATGAGGCAGCTTAAGTGAATGTAATGGTTTTGAGTAGGATTTGAACTCGCGTAATACGATCCCAGAGCCCGAGCTTTTACCAATGCTCCACCGTCGCTTCCCATTTATTTAATTATAGTTTAAATAATAATGATATATGAAAAAAATAATAGTTTAAGTTCATTGGTTACTAATATAATAATCAAATAATTTATTCTTATAAAATATTTCTTTACCATTCACAAATTTACATTCTAATACTAGGACTCAAAGAAGAATAGAAATACAAAGACTGTACACCAAAGATGTTACGAAGGTTCTTCAAGGAGAAAAAATGAAATTGAGAAACAGAAAATATTTTGTCTTCAAAAACAAAAGAAAAGATACATAATTTTTACAATTTTAGAAACACAGAAGCAAAGATGAATTTTATAAAATCAGAAAAATAATCAAAATCAATGACAGAAAGACTTAACAGTCAGACCCAAATAAAGAAATAAAGACATAGAAAGGATCATTTAAATGCATTGCAAATATATTTCTATGATTTGAAGTTGAATATTCTTGGTATAAACATGAATGTGAATAAATTCCAAACAGTTATTTACAACTAAAATAGAAAAAAAAAAACACCCACACACACAAAAGAAGAGGCAAACAACATAGCAGCCGCCTTGCTGCTTAAATATTTAAAAATAAATAATACTGATTAGCAAAAATATTAATTTTTATTTTTTAAAAGCATTTTTGGACGATTGTCCTGATCCTTATTGTTATTTGTTTCACAACATTTTGACCAAATTAACCTTAAGTCTCCTTCAGGTATTATAAAGTTTATTATATTATGAATATTAAAAAATATATTTTCTTTGAATATATAGAAATTTTATTAAATTAAATTTTATCTAAACAGATTCCAAATATTAGAACAAAACATTTTTTGTTCATGAAAAATTTACCAACATAGTATTTAGTTAAGGCAACACCATTAATGCTAAATGCTGCTTAAGTATTATATTTAGTCAGTCAAGGCTCTTGTTGCATACCAGACAGTGATTGAATGTCATTGAATGAACAGTGATAATTAATTTTATTGGGGTTTTATCAATTATTGTGTAAATAGAAATGACATTTGGTTTTCTGATTTAGTTTTAAGAACTAATCACTTTTTATTTTTACATTCAACTCAAATCTGAAATTCTTTTAACAAAAAATGATACTAAAAACAAACCCTTATAGAAAGTTAACAGATAATTTGAAATGTTACATAAACATTTTAGGCATGTAGTTCCAAGAAAGCTCCAGAGTTTGAAATGATGTTTCAATTAATACCCGAAGAGGGCCAAAAGTGGAAAAAATATAAAAATCAAGATGAGAATAGAAGTTCAAATAATTCATGCTGATTAAGGGCTATGATAATATGCTTTTATTAAAGAATATTCATGTCTCAGCCCTACTTTGTACTTGACTATTTTGAAATTTCACCACTTCTTTTAATTCTGTGGTTATTACTGAGACTGATAGCTGTAAGATTAAAATAAATGGTTTGTTTGTTTGTTTGTTTTGTGTTTAACAGCATATCAATCTTTTTAGGTAATTTTAATGCCTAGAACAATTACTTTTGATAAACAAATAGTTTTTTGAATAACACAAGTTGCACTATTTAATCCATAGCTAGAGGAAAGATGGGGATTCATATCTTTCCTAAGCTTATTAGTAGATATGTCAACAAACAGAATGACTTGGATTTGAACTAGCATACTATGATTCCGAAGTCCGACTGCCTATTCCCTGGGCCATGTCAACTGCCCCAAAAGAAATAGTAAAATTGCAAAACAGACAAGTAACAAGTAGGACTGAGACAAGAATATTCTTTGATAAAAGCATATTGTTATAGCTCTAATGATGATAATGTAATGAGCAACTGAAAATAACTTTTAAATGTTAAGATGTTTACATCCAAAAAGTACTCAAGAAAAACTTGCATCAAAGGTTGAAGGTTAATACAAGATTTAAAAGTATCAATGGATTTGAAAAGAATTAAAGTTATATCCCAACCAGAGATAAAGATAAAAGTTTAAAGATAAATACAAGTTATTTCTATGTAAATAAGATTAAAGTTTGAGTAAATAGCAAAATGGATTTGAATTAAAAGTAAAGCCTTTTGAATATCGATCACTTAATACTTTTCATGTGAGTGCCACACTAAAGTATTGAATACATTACATTTTTTTTTCTAACTCTAATTAAGGTTCAAGATTTTACTTAAAATATGGTCAGTATATTCCTATTACTATTTTAACTTATATTGGGGTAGTAATGAAATTCAAATAATACTTGGCGAAACTTCACTGATGAGGTACAAGCGTGAAATTTAAAGGATTAATTATCTGTTCATTTGCAAATAGAAAATCAGAGAACTTAATTATCTTCCTATGGAAGTTTGTGAAATTGAAGTTGTACACAACATTACAAATGATCATTGTGGAATGGAGGAAGAGGAGGAGGAGGAAGAGGAGGAGGATCAAAGGTGTGTGAAATGTGTCAGAAAACAATTTTAGCATACCACAAAGTTGATTCAGAATGATTAAATTCACGTTAAACTTAAAGTGCATTAAATCATCTGAAACTGTGCTTAATAAAATCCTACAATTCTATTAACAAAGTTTAAAATAATATCTGTCGTGAGGAAAGAAATTATTAATACTTTAAATTTGGCATAATAGGAGCAGTATTTAGAATGTCTTTGCTGTTAGAGCTACAAAATATTTTTTATAAGTACAAGTGCCAATAATACTTAAGTAATTTTTTCCCATATGATTACAAAAAGTATCTTTAATCTTACTTTTAAAGATAAGTATTATGAAAATTGCTTTTTAAGAAAGAAGAAATAAGATTTGATTTTTACTTTAAAAAATAAAATTGAGCCAAATGATAATGTCGTTGCTTTGATCATTAAAAAATATTAGATTTAATGAATTTTAAAGAATAAAACCAATGTTTGTTTAACTTTTTTTAAATAATGAGCTTTAAATTTTGTTAATAAAAAACTTAAAATGGTTTAGAAATAAATATTTCAATAAAACTTAGTTTGTGGTATTACAATTACAATAATTACAACAAAGTTGTTTAAAAAATAAAACAGAATATATGTTGAGAATATTCATAAAAGTGGTTTAATAAAGTTTATACAATTCAATAAAAAATCAAACTATTTTTTAAAATTATATAGCAAATTGTACATGTATTTTGTGAATCATTTTTTTAGTACTTAATTTTCATAACAATGATTCTTTTAAATGTTTAAAAATAAGTTAAGTTCTTTCAGTGTTTAAAATTTTTTGTCATAAAACAGTTAAATATTTAACTGCAACAAAAACAAAAAACTAAATATATTTTTCTCTCCTTTTCCCTAAAGATTCCCATTTGACTGAAGTGATTCTCTTCATTATGATCAAATAAGAAAAACTACTCTATACTGGATTCAGTGGAAGTGACAACAACCATACATTACCAAAGAATAGAGAAAACAAAGTCCTTTTATAAATAATTATTAACTTTCAAAACAAATTGTTAAGAGAAGTTATTTGAAGTTAATTAAGGGAGACTTTTTTTGTGCAAAGTATTAAATCACTTAAAAAGGCTATTAAAAAATTAGAATCACTGCTAACTTTTCATCATATCAGTCATGCTTTTGTTGCAATTGTTCATGATAATTAATATGGATAGCAAAGAAGTTTGAGCTTCTTTCATATAATTCTAGTCATTTTCTTTCTTAGAATTGCTGGGTGAAAGCCTGTCATGATGTGTGTAATACAGAGTATGTCTGCCATTTTCCAAATTGAATATTCACAAGCAATAGCAAAAAGTGTTGTCGTTCGGTTGTAACTAGTGCCAAGGTAGCTAAACTAGAATCAGAACTGGGGGAACAAGCTTGATAAACTCAGCAGATTTAGTCAAAAGAACCACCAATAGTTTCATTATTGTTTAATGTAATGAAACTGTAAATAGATTGTTTATGGTCTAGTCTTATGACCAAAATTGAAGCATGATTAAAGATCTGCTTCAAACCATCAAATTTTCAAATGATGACAATAATGCTCTCATAAATTGCAATTATTGACTGTTTGTGAAGTAAATTAGATTTTAGATCATAAGCTTATCTCATTAAGGATCGATAAAATTACATGCTCAAATATCTCAGAAGAAACATCTACCAAAGACCATAGAATCTTTAATAAAACAAGTATTTGGCAAACAACTAACTGAGGCATACAGAAAAGATCATGAAGTTTGTATATATAAAGCTCATCAAAGAACAAAACAATATAAGGGAAAAGTAAGAGTATAGGATAATTAGATCCACCAACAAGAACCATGCTATATCTCTCTAGATATACAACCTTATAAGCACAAACTTTTGTAACTGAACAGGTCTCTAGAGTTAAGGGTTTTAATATAAAATAGAAAGCTCTTTCATACAACCAACTCCTCAAAATTTTTCTTCACAAAATGTTGACAATTTAAAGGAGTAAATAAACAAACAGAAATAGGAAGTAAAAAATTAGGCTTCCCAATACTTACCACTAGGGTCAGGTCACAAATGATGACTAATGCCTTAACAACAAATAAATAATAATAATCCTATATCAAATGCTGAAGAAATAGTGATAGAAAAATCTTTTTATAATAAACTTCCACCCACTTCCAATTTTCTTGAGCCATAATAAACATGGAAGACTTGTGACATCACAGTTCTAAAGAAATCAGAATTCCTTAGCAAAATAAAAATAAAGTTTTACCAGATCAATTTTGAAAATCTAATAAACTTACAAGAACACAATAAATTTAAATCTTTAAAAAGAAATTTTAAAAATTGATTTTGACATACACCACTCTACACAATATCAGATTGCCTTAGGCAAAAAAAACTCCAAATTTGTCCTAAGGCCTTTTTTACAAGGAGGTGCTTGTCGAACAAGAGAACAAAATGAAAAAATATTTTTAAAGTGAAGTGATAATTATAGAAGCCTGATATGGCTACTAATCACAAAAAGTTCCATTCTATTTTATTTAGCCCAAAAGTCAGTTAAACAAAGAATTCTATAGTCAAGGAATTTTGGAGTGTCAACCATAATTTTTTTTTCTTGTAGGAGGTGGAAATCATCAGTAACTTTTTTCAAAACTTTAACTACAAAAAATAAATAAATGTAATTCTTTATATTTTGACAAATTGAATCATTTAGACATGAAATATTGGCAGACATTACCAATGTCGAATGTTGAAATAATAGTGAAGTAAAAAGCATGTAATTAGCCTAGTAGACTAGTTGAATTGATATTGTTTTGTTTTTTTTAAATATGAATAATAAATAATGATTTTTAGGTTTTTCAAGTCTGGTTGAATTTGTTTAATGAAAATTTAGACATTGAATTCAACATATTTGATTCATAGGCTTGTTAAGCTTAAACTCTGTCTTATTTATAATTCTCAATTCTCAAGCTAAGGCTAAAATAATAAGGGTTATTCAATGAAAGTGAAATCATGTTTCTATTAAATTAAAAAAGGTTTTTTTCATGAAAAAAGTGACAATAAATAATAAGTAAAACATTAAACATTTTTAAACAAAATCCTTAGTATGAAAATTGATTATTATCTTTCTCATGGCCATAGATTATCTATTTTAACTCTTGTACTTTTAAAAAGAGTGATCTGTTGAAAAAAAAATTGAATTATGAAATCATTTTCAATTAATTTAATTTATAAAATTATCTAAAAAAAAATCTGATAACCTAATATTATTTCCAAAATTTTATGTCATTTCCATGATTAATTTTTATATAGTTGAAATTTATGAATTTCATTCTAGAAGAGGAAAAGAAAGAAAATGGAAAAAATTAAAATCAATTTTAGACATTAAATTTCTAATGTAGATTTTTTTAATTAAAAGTTTATTTTTATATTCTGTTATAATCTTTTTGTTTCAAGCAGATTAATCATCAGATTAAATAGTTTTTAAATGGTTAGATTTTCAAGATTCTACATCAAACCATAAAAAACATCACCAAGCTAATAGTAAAAAGTTCACAATGAAACAAAAATCTAAACTACTAAAAATCATTTCTACTAATAAAGATTAATATTCCATAAAACAAAAAAAAATCTAACCCATTAAAGAAAAATATTTCCAAGCATTAAATCACTACAAACACTAATACAGTTAAATGATAAAAAAATTAAGTAAAATTAAACATTTTCCACATACCAAATATAGGATTATCACTGATAATGATAAATATGAGCTTATCTCTTTCTCTTTGTTTCCTATTTCCTTCTAAACAATTAACAATATTGCCTTTTGATTTTTGTGTCTTTGAATTGAGAAAAACAAATATAAATACATGCAAAAATATTTTATTAATTCAATTTCTAATGAACGAAAATGGGGTATATAAATTCTAGACTTTTTATATGCATAAACTAAGAGAATGCAAGATAAACAAATAAATTACAGTGAAAAATGAAACTATATACAATCAAATATTTAGTTGGGAAAAAAGTATACACACAATAAGTAAAGGATAATTCTTATCTGATAGTTTAATGAAGATATATTCAGTTCAGAAGGTATATTCAGTTCAATAAAACCATCTCTAGTTTGATTTGGTTCGATATATGTTAAGTTTGGTAAATATATATTCAGTTCAATAAAGGTATGTTCAATTAAGTTTTAATCAATCTTTATATCTATTTCTTAATGATCCACATAATACTTTTGGAATCTTGACCCATTTTTCCTTAGAAATTTTCTAAAATCTTGAATGCATATTAGAGCTCTCAAAGGAATTTTAATTTTCATGTGGCACCATAAATTTTCAATGCGGTTGAAGTCTTGATACTGACTTGCCTTTTCTAGTAATTTTATCTTTTGATTGGCAGTCCACTTTTGCAAGTCAACTTCAGTGTGCTCAGGGTTTTTTATTATATTGAAAAACCAAAGGAGTCAAATAACCACACCATGATGCTGACAACTCCAAACTAGAAATCATATTCTTTGGCACATAAGCAGTACCATCTCCCTTAATGGTTATATTAATTTCATTAAACAATTCAAGTCTTCATGTATAGAGACAAATTTTAATTGAGCATGCCATTTAGTCAAAAGTGGAGCATTCTTATAAGAATGTGATAAAGTCACATCACTGTTAATAGTTCATAGTAAAAGTAGTGACTGAAGCTTGTAACTCTTTTCTATTTTTCATTCCTCGTACCATTTTCCATAAAGATCTCAAGAAAATCCTGCATGGTACACCAGATATTATTTTTTTTGTCAACAGTTTCAAATTTTTTTTTATCTATGAATAAATGAAGCTAGAAAAGATAAATAAAATATTATGGTTTTAGGATATTTTCCTGAAACTTTTTGCCAATTTTCCACTTGATTCAATTCATCAAGGTTTTCAAACAATTTGACTATTATCATAACAACGCTATGATTTCCTAGTTTTGAATTGACAAGCTAGCATTTTTACAACTCAAATAAACACATTTCTTTTCATTCTAAGGGTGTGTTTTTGGATTTTAAATTGTTTTTTTTTTTTCACGGCTTGGAGTTTGACATTACAAGGTTGTTTTTCATTAGAAACCAAGCGATTCCTATCAGAACTGAATGTTTTTATGACAGACAGTGTCTGCTCCGTAATACATCGGAATAGAAAACAGATAAATTAAAACAAATGCAGGAGAAATCTTCAAAGATATCAGTTTCATTTTAATTTACTAAAAATCCTTATTGGTCTTATGGTTACATGTCTTTTTTTTAAACTTTTATCCGCCAGGGATTGTTTGTTCAAGATTCATTTATCAAAGCATAATTTTTTTATTAAGTATGCCTTTAACTTTTAAATCATAATTTAGAGCAAATATATGATAAATAATTTTATTTCTAAAAACATTTTAGAGTTTAAAAAATTTATTTGAAAACAACTTATAAAGCCCATCTTTCTTCAATTACGTTTCAATTAATTGGAGGTTTAGAAACAAAACTTATCTCAAGACTTAAGAAAATTTTTTGTTCATAAATGATTTAATATACATAAAGTAATCATTGGAAAACAAGCATAAGTCAATGCTGTCAAATAAACCAAATTTTAGATGTGAGTTTTTTATCTTTTCAGTAAGAGGGGAGTCCATTTGCCTCAGTGATAAGCAATCGGACTTTGGAATCATAGTACACGAATTTGAAATCCCAGTCGTTCCATTTGCGTTCATAATTAGACTAATACCCTTGGGAAAGGTATGAATCTCCACATTCCTTCCAGCTATCGGTCAAATAGCGAATAGTGTGTCATTCAGAAAAAAAAAGCCAATGTGTGTATTCATAAAATGACTGTTCTTAGCATTAAATGACCTAAAAAGGTTTATAAGCCGTAAAACACAAACAATTTTCTGTAAGGACATCCTCATGGATCTCTATTATTGAAAAAAAAAAAACAGTAAGCAAACAATCAAATTTCGTTTAAACTCATACATTTTGGCTCAAGAAACTTTCTTTTTTAGGTCTAACTTATTGAACTTGAAAAGAAAAGCTGTAGAAAGAAATAAGATCACATGTACAAAACGAGCAAAGTTATGTTCCATTGGAAACCAAAGAGCAGGAAACTAAGAAGAGAGCACAAAGAGTAGAGATCATTCCAGATTTTTCATTTACTCGATTGACAAATAAAAGACCATTTCAGCAAAAACACGAATATATATTTAGTTTAGATATTTGATTTTTTTAAAATTAATTAGCTTTTAACGAGTTATTTGTTTTACATTGAGTGTTTTTAAATAAATTTAGATTGTGGCATCTGCCATCGTGCGTGCAGCAACGTAAGGAGGAGGAACGCATTTCATTCATTCATCAAAGACAGAAACAACATTAAAAAATGGATGCACACAATTTTTGCTTATTTGCTCAACAAAGACGTTTTTAAGATAAATTTGAATTAATAATCTATGAAAATAAATTTTTAAGATAAAAACAAAAGAAAAGGAGAAAACTTATTTCAGAATCCTGCATATCTCCAAAGAATCTTTACAAAGTCGGAAAGAAATATTTATAAGGAATTTTAAAAATAAGACAAAAATGTAGGTCATGCGAAATTTAGGAATTATGGAAAATAAAAGAGAAAGGAATTTTGAAGACTCAGAAATGTTATTTGTAAAAATAAAGAGTAAACAAAAGCGAGAAGAAAATGGTAAATTCTTCAAAGGAACAAAAGTAGAAATAGGAAAATTAAAATCTATATAAACATTCAGATAAAATCTAAGTGAAAGAAGAAAAAAATAAATTGATATACATTTTAATGGTTTAGAGCGGAAGAAGAAAAGGCCGTCTTTGTTCTTCTTCACGAAAACAATAAAAATGGCGGGGAAATGGAAATAAACACGATTGTCAAAATAGCGATGATGAAAAAGAAAAAGAAACCATGGTTTTTGTTACAGAAATAAAAAAAAGAGAAAAGGTATATGAAGCTAAAAGTGTAACAAAAGAGAGAAAGGTATTTCGGTTGTTATTAAAAATTGCTTTTTTCAAATTATGAATGACCAGAAAAAAAGAGAAAAGCAAATATTTTTCTTCGATTGGAACAAAAAAGCCATTTTATCGTCGAAGAATCGTAAGTGATATTTTCAAAACAAAACAAAAGAAAACATTAGTTTTGTTTTAAAGCTAGCATTTATATTCAACAAAGCCGTATCTTTTCATAAAGGCAAAGCAATGGATTGCATTAATTCTGCATCGTTAACATCAAGGCGAAGGAAAAGTAAGAAGAATAAAGACGACAGCGATGTTAAAAACACGTAGAAAACAGAAAAAGAAGCCGCCATATTGGTTTGGATACAGCTAAGCGCTTTGTCGTGTTTAGTCATTTTTAGTTCATCGTCGTTTAATAAAAAAATCCTGTTTGTTTTTAATTGTTTCAAGCGAATCGGACGATTCTAAAACCTAATTAAAATTAAGAAAAATAGATAAAATTAATAGATAAATAGCGGAAAAACTTACCAGTCCAAAGAGAGCAGAACGAGTAAAATTCCATCTAGCTGTCATGTTACTACATAAGACTGAGTCGGCTTCCGGTTTTCGAAACTATTAACAATAAATGGCTTCTTCTTTCTTGCCTTTTCCTTCTCGTTTCTATTTGTCGATCATATTGAATTAGAACATTTCAAAATCTAATCGGACATATATATTTAAATCGAAACTCTGTAGCTTTAATTATACATAAAAACATTTATTTATTTTCTAAATAAATTTCTTATTTAAAATAGTTTAAACATGGCGATTTTGACTTGACTTTAAACAAAGATATTATTATTAAAAAAACTTATTTTTAATTTTTTTTAAAGAGTTTTGTTTAAACCTTTTTACCGTTTATATAATTATATATATATATTTTTTTAAAATGTAAACATTAACACTAATTATTTTAGTGGATAAAGTTGTTTTAATGTTCTAGTAAATAACTAGGTCAAATGAAATGATAATGCTTTTTACATGTTAATAATGTCTGCTGCTGCATTACAGTAAATGTTTCCCAATTTTTAAAACAAAATAAGAGAAATCTTAAAGCTTTACTTCTAAATTATTTTACATCAAAGACCATCTAAAGCATGGATCTATATTTAATTGAATATAAACGTGAAGTATTTATTTTGCAGTAATGCAGTTATAATCTAAAAAAATAAAGTTTTAAAATCAAGATCTAAAAGGTCATTGTTTTGTTTCCTCAATCGTGAAATATCCTGCAACATCTTTTGATGAAATATCAGGCCATTTTGAATTAATTGTATTACAAAATTAAATCAGTCAAGTAAATTACTTTATTCTTCATATTCTGTCAAAAGCGGACATGTTGAATTTTAAAACTCACTCTGTGAACTTTAAGTCTCTTTTATTAAATATCTTGTCAATATCATTTTGTATTCATGCGTTTATATATGTAAAATTCTGTTGAAAATTCTATAGAAAATTAGGATGTAGGATGATTCTTTTATAATTATTCAAAAATTAGGATGTAAGATTCAACAAGAAAATTCTGCAGTAGGATGATTATGCTGAGAATGTTTTGGAGACTGAAGAAGAACTGATACTCTTATTGATACCTGATCTTCCAAAAGTGCTTGGAAGTTCAAAATTAGATTTTATTTCAATACTAAATCCCAGGCTTTGAAGATCATAACCCAGAACAAAAAAATGTTTTTGGTTTGTATATGGGATTATGTTTTTTAAGACTTGAGTTTACACTGAACTTTATATTGCGTTTGAAGCAGAAGTGCCCATTATGTCAATTCCAAAAGGCATTGTGGGTAGTTTACATGGCATTGAAAAAAAAAACTTTGGTGTCAACCTACCATCTGTCCTCACAATGACCTTTGACCAAGGTATTTGACCTCTGACCAAGATATTTGAGAAAAGGTCAGTAAATTGTTAACTCCTCATAATTCAAAACAGCGATTTCATTATGTATCAGAAAATTGTTTCAATTTTGATTGTTCTCATTCTTTTTACCCAAGATCTTTATTTGATAAAATGATGAAAAGTTTTTCCTGATAAATTAGAGAAATTATATCTTTTATCTTTCTGTCATAATTCTCAATATACTTATTTTCATGATTTTTGAATTTTTAGTAGGTGGTAGATCATCTTGACTTGGGCATGTCATAAGTAGATTTCATACTGGAAAAGTGTGTATACTCCTGAGTTAAAGAATCATTTTTTATAAAATAAGAATGTTGATGCTTGCCTATTTGTTGCGTTCGATGTGGTAGTAATAAAGACAGACAGAAGTAAACCTTTCCAGAAGGCTTTATCTGACAAAACGCAGGTAATAATAAAGTAAGAAATAATAGATGTACGTAAGTAAGCAGCAAGAAAACACAGCAGTATAATACAGATAGTAGTTCGTAAGAAAGAATAATACAAGTAGTATTAATCATGGAATTTATAAGAAAAAAAACTGGACGAGTCCAAAGTCACATGTTACAACAAATATACATTACAAATCAATATATTTGATTTGATTTTAGGGTTAAGTTTATATTTGATTTTATTATTTTTACTCTAAAATAATACGCTACTAAGTATACAACTAGTACAACTAGTTATATTTTTCACATCAATTCTTTTTCACTCAGATAATTAGATAAACAAGTGTTAAATTATAACCATCTGGTGTTTGTGCTCTGGGTTTAAATCTTTTTGATCAGACCTCATTATTAGAAAGTTGCTTGCTGGCAATCTCATACTCTTTTTCTTTATCCTAGATGATTCCCTCACTCATTTTGAAAACTGCACATATTTTTGTTTTTGATATTAACTGCAAATCTATAAATCCCAATTTATCAAGAGTTTCAGCCAAAGAGAAACTTTTGGAAAGATCATTCTTTTTTTCTCTTCCCATTTTTTCCCCAGCGTTCCTAAACCTGCGTCATCAAGGCAGTTTATGAATCTCCAGAAAAAAAAAGAAATAATGAAAATCTCCAAAATGCTTATAAAAAGTAGAGTCTGTTGCTAAAATGTACCGAATTAATTGTGTGCAACGACGATTGATTTTTGCTTTCCTTTTTTCTTAGCCTGCCTTTGTTAGATTCTTATTTGTTGTCAAATCATCTGTTCTTTCATACAGTCTTTAACTGACATTTTGTTTGGATCGCTACATTTTTTTTTGTTTCTTTTTATGATATTTTTTTATCCATTTTTGCTGCCAGTGTCTGTCCTAGTCATCAGGTGCTGCATAAGAAGTGTCAGCCATGATGAATAAAATGAAATATGAATGAACGTAACGAAAAAAAAAACTAAGAAAATACACGGAGGCAGATGTTACTTGTAGAAAAATGAGAACTAAATATTAGAACCGGGAAAAGTAAATGCAATAATTAATAATGAATATAAGAAGAAAAGCGGCAAAAACGCGGCAGAACCAACGATGTGTGTATCAAAACAAAAGTGAGGTTATAAAGCGAAAATGCTGAGATATTAACGAAAAAAAAGGAGAAAATACATTTTAACACATTTATATATATATATAAATGTATATTTCACACACTTTATTCTAA
>JAUZSX010331013.1:0-11047 GCA_034780655.1 Idiosepius hallami | reverse complement strand
TTCTTTGAAGGTGACTTTTGGGGTAGAGTGCTAAAGGCATAATGACTCATGAAAAGTTGATTAATATGCAGAAAACCGGAAGCGACTTTTGACCCACCCTATATTTACGTTTATTTTTTCCATTTGTTTTTACTTGATATTTGTTAAAATACAAATGTGCTGATTTTACATGTGACCAATAAAAAGCTTTCAATAAAATCGAGCTTGAGACAATCAATATTCAACTCTACCCTTATTTTGGGACACGGCGTGTGGTCATTAGATATTTCATTATTTGATTTGATTTAGAGTGCTAAAGGCATAATGACTCATGAAAAGTTAATTAATACGCGGAAAACCCGAAGTGAATTGGCCCACCCTATAGTTGTGCATAGTGAAAAAGTTATCACGAAAATTCTCGTTGCGTCCCCAGAGGCCTGAATTGGGTAAAACAAAAAAAAACATCCCAAAATGACCATTTTTAGTCCATAACTTTTGATCCATCCATTTTGTTTTTCTAAAACTTGGCCAAAATGTGTAGAAAATTGTTCCAAATGTAAATTCAATATTTCTGAACGTGACACAATTCTGGTTTGAATCTCCAAGGGTTTTTTCGGGACTAAGAACACACAAAAATCACACTTTTGGTCACATAACTTTTGATCCATCCATTAGATTTTTCTGAAACTTGGCCAAAATTGTCTCAAATGTAAATTCAGTATTTCTGAACGTGATAAAATTCTGGTTTGTGCCCCCCGGGGATTTCGGGGGAATAAAAAACACCTTTTGGGGGGGCTATCCAAAATATCATTATATATATCCTTTTTTTTATGCTCCATTCACTGTGCACTCATGGGGGACCATGCATGCTTTACTTGTTTGCCACCTCTGTACTGGGAGTATATATTTTTGTGTTTGATATTCATCTGCCTATAATAGGATACACATAACACCAAGTATAGTTCAGAACCAACAACAGAATCATATTAGGGTCGAAATGTCGGTGTGTCTGTTTAGACTTATGTTACTAAGGCCGATATATCGGCCCCTTAGTGTCAAAAGTAATGTCAAGTAGTCACTTAGAGACGTTCTATTAAAGAATCATATTAGTGTCGAAATGTCGGTGTGTCTGTTTAGACTTATGTTACTAAGGCCAATATATCGGCCCCTTAGTGTCAAAAGGGTTAAACCAGTTCATTTTGTTTGTTTGTTTTTTTTAAATATAAGAAAATTTTTCTTGTAATTCCAGTTGCATGTATATATCAGGTGTGCCAGGCACTGGAAAAACAGCAACAGTGATGGAAGTGATTCGTACTTTGAGACAATCAACTGAAGATGGAGACATTGGTTCATTTAAATATATTGAGTTGAATGGAATGAAACTGACTGAACCTCACCAGGCTTATGTCCAAATTCTTTTGGTAAACAAAAATATTTTCTAAAGTCATCTATCTTAACTGATAAGAAAACAAGTGTGTGTGTGTGTGTTTTATGCTTATCTGGTTCTTTGCAAGGTATCCAAAAAGTTGCTGTGCAATAGAAAATAATCTCTTAACGCCAATGGAGGTCATATCCAGCATTTTCTGTAAGATAAGCTGTGGTAATGTAAATAAATAAAACCCTTTTATTAGTAAGAATTGTATTGTCTAATAGTTTTAAAATAAAATTTACTGTTTATTATTAGTTTTTATAATTTTCTTTATACCCATAGTACACAGTAAGTTTTTGGACACACAGTATCTACAGGTTTTCCGAAAAGTTGGTGTGTAGTAGAAAATAATGTCTTAATGCCAATAGAGATCATTTCCAGCATTTTCTTTAAGATAAGCTGAGATAATGTAAATATATAAAACCTTTTTATTGGTAAAAATTGTATTGTCTAAATGTTTTATAATAAAATTTATTAGTTTATGTAAATTTCTATTTACTCATAATGCATAATAACTGTGATGATTTTTAAACTGTTGTATAAGTTATCTCCCTTGGACTTGAGTAAGCGTTCCGTTAAAGCAGAGGTGGGCAACTTCTCCAGTTGGTGGGCCAGATTTAGGAAAATGAAGTTATTGGTGGGCTGGATTATTACACGAATAATATTCAATATCTTAATCACATTTTATTCATTAAAAGTGTCTAATGCAAGAAATGAAGTAATAAGTCGTGTTTAATGTAAAGTTGTAAACTTGAGAAAAGCATGGCTAAGAAGGTGAACTCTAATGTTGATGCTGATAAAAACAAACCCCAAAAAGTAACAGACTTGTATTAAGCGTAACTTGCGTTAATAATTTTATTATTGCTTTTTATAAATCTTAATCTTTCCCGTAGCTAAAGCCACGGACCACGTTACAATGTATGGTCGGATACAGTCGGCGGGCCATTTGAAATCCTTGCAGGGGCCGGACCAACCCGCAGGCCGTATGTTGCCCACCCCTGTGTTAAAGCATTCTATGTATTCATTCTTAAACTCTGTATCAACAAAGCAGTTCATGTATTTTTAAGTAGATAAAACCTTTATCAAAGGCTACTCTTTTTATCAATTCATTCTCTTACTAATTACTTCAGTAACTTTTTGAACACTCTGTATTAGTAAAAGAATCCTTTATAGAAAGTCATTTGACATTGGTTTGCTTGGATAATCATTTTAACATTTAAAACGGTTAATTTGAAAGTATTTTATTAAAGTTATTTTTTTTTAAATAGAATTGCCATGAAGACAGGAGTGGTACCATTAAAACTAGCAACCTTTTGTACACCAAAGTTTATTTTTCTATATAGACACTACCATTCTCAATACACTCTTACCAATGATGAAAGAGGTGGTACTTTTTCACATGTTCATATGAACATTTAATAAAAATCCAAATCAAAGACAAACATTTGGCATGAAATGACTATTCAGGGGTTGACATACCGTTAAACCGAAGTAGCCTAAAAAAGATCCCAAATAACAATTATTCATAAAAAACAGTTCCAAAACAACATCTTAGGCACTAAATAACCAAAGAAGTTGATGTGCCATTAAAAACAAAACAACCAACCAACCTAACATGACTAAACTCTTCTCTGAAATTAGACTAATAAAAAAAAGAGTATCCTAAAGATCCATTATTTTTAGATAAATAGTCTAAAAATGCTGAACTCAAACCTCGATTTATTATACTTCTTATAAAATTTTAATATTTATTAATTCTTTAACTCTTGTTTGTTTGTTTAACTGCATATCAACCTTTTTAGATCATTTTAAGACCAAATACTTATGATAAACTATATATATACTTATTTTTATACACACAGTTTTTTTTTTAAATAACACAAGTTGCACTATTTAAACCATATCTGGAGGGAAGATGGAGATTCGTATTTCTTCCAAGGGTATTAGTTGACATGTCAACATAGACAAAACAACTTTGATTCGAAATAGCGTACGATGGTTCTGAAGTCCCATTGCCCATCCACTGACCCACGTTGACCGCCCCCTTTAACTCTTGAGAATCAGATAATTTTAAATAATTCTAATAAAACCTGTATCTATTAATGATTGCTCATTGTATCTAATTACTGGACAAAAAAATAAGAATTCACATTTGTTCATAGAAATTAGTCTTTTTTTCTTGTGTTAATCTAGACAAATCTCTTGCTTTTTTAAATATTTATTTTTATTTCATTACTTGTCTTAAATTTTCTGAAAACACTTAACCTATATTGGAAAATCTAGAAAATAAAGAATATCTACATCATTAAAAAAAAGAAACGAAAAAAATAGCTTATACCAAATAACTTTTCCATAAAGATCCAAAGAACAACTATTCATACAAAACCGTTCCCAAAAAACACTTTAGGCACTAAATAACCAGAGAAGTTAATGTGCTGCTAAAAGAAAAACCAACCAACCAACCAACCATTTTTTTTTTCTCCTCCAACAGCAACTTACTGGTCAGAAAGCCACTGCAGACCATGCAGCAGAACTTCTACATAAAAGATTCAGTGGTATATCACCTCGCCGAGAAACAGTAGTTCTACTTGTTGATGAGGTAAGGATTTGTCAACTTTTTGTATTATTGTTTAAATTATTTACATATAAATATATTTTCTATTATTGTTTAAATTATTTACATATAAATATATTTTCTATTATTGTTTAAATTATTTACATATTTTTTCTAAGTTATTATTCAAGTAAATTGAATAGTCATTTTTGTCTGAAATAACCTTTTTCAATGAGCTGGGTGCCTTAAAAGCCGAAATTAATCAAATACTGCGCACAACCAACAAAGTTAAAATATCGCATCTCATTTGAGAAACAAATAACAATAAAGATAAGGACAATAGTCTGATTAATACTTTTAATACAGGGCTCTACATAAAAATTTAATTTTAGTTGCCCTGTGACTACTAAATATTTCCATTTAGCCAAACCATGTAATACTATTTCACTGTTATGAATAAACCAATAATTTTTGGTGAAATTATGTTTAATTTTCGAATTAGGATATAGACAAAATTCATAGAAGGAAATTCAGCATGCCTGGTTATAAGGTTATCCCAATGCTATTAGTTTTTTGAAACTTAAAAAAAAACTGACTACTTTCAAAGTGATCAATTTCATTTTAGTTTTAGAGATACTTCTTAAAAAAGCCTTTTTTGAAATAAAGAAAAAAGTAACTATTAACCTTTTATTGTTTAAAAAATTGTCTTTGCTTATTTTATTTTAAGAAAATATAAGTTGAAAAGACATTTTTCATTTACTTAAAGAAGATTTGTCCATGGAAAAAAAAAAAAACAACAATCGCCAAAAATTCGGTTTTTATTTTTTTTAATTTTTTTTTTTTATCTTTGGTCACCGATTGGAAAAAATCCCTGGCAAATGAGTGATTTACTTGCAATAAGATTATTTTCCAATTTTTTATCAAAAGTATTCAAAGTTTATTTTGTAATTATTTTGTAATTTTGCATTAAACTGTCACAAAAACTCTGAAGGGCTAGTTTTTATTTACTAGTGTTGTATTATTATTTTGTTCAATTTAGCTTGATCTCCTGTGGACACGAAAACAAGATGTTATGTACAACATATTTGATTGGCCGAGCAAGCCTCATGCCCGCCTTGTGGTACTAGCCGTTGCAAACACAATGGATTTACCTGAGAGAATCATGATGAGCAGAGTATCAAGTCGATTAGTAAGTTATTTAAAAGGTTCATTTTATTTTCATGTAAATATTTTTAGAATTGTGATATTAGATTAAGTCATGGAATTCTTAACAAAGATTTATTTTCTAAAATAATGATTATCCGAATGAACAGACAAATCTCAGGATAGAGGATGTTATATTTTGACATATGGTTTGTTTCTTTGTTTTTGTGTTTAACAGCATACCAACCTTTTTAGCTCATTTTAATGCAGAGAACAATTACTTATGATAAACGTTATTTTTATACACACAGTTTTTTTAATAACACAAGTTGCACTATTTAATCCATAGCTGAAGGGAAGATTGGGATTCATACCCTATCTAAAGGTATTAATCGACATTAGTCATTGTTTGTATTATACATCGTATTATTAGTCGACATGTCAACGTAGACGGAACAATATGAATTCTACCCGCGTACTACAGTTCCGAAGTCCGTTTGTCTATCCACTGGGCCACGCCAACCGCATAGACTCGTGCAATTAGTATTTGCAAAGATCAATATAGTCACATTTAGCTGCACACAGGCTCATAAGCACAAAGAGCAATCATTTTCTTGAACCGTAAATACTCAGCATGTTCGAACGGAAGATTTCATAAATGAAGTCGAAATGACGTTAGATTTTTCATCGGCTTTTGTATTCTTAAGCAACGGCGCTCTTGAGCCCACAAGCGAGGTATTTATTATATGGTCAATAAGAGGATCGATAATCGATATCTTTCTATTCTTTGCCGAACGATTGTCCGCTATTGCATCGATCACCTTTTTTCTATTCTTCATTATTTGAAGCACAATAGCAGAGTCGGCTTTAATTCTTCTATCCTCTCCCCCCCATTCCCTTCTTTCTCTCCCCTCTCTCCGTCTCTCTCTCTCCTTTCCCCCTCTCTCTCTTTCTCTCTCTCTCTTTCTCTCTCTTTATCTCTCTCCCTCTCTCTCCTCTCATCTCCCCTCTCTCTCTTTAACTCTCTCTCCCCTCCTCTCTCCTTTTCTCTCTCCCCTCTCCCCCTTTCTCTTTCTCTCTCCCCTCTCCCCCTTTATCTCTCTCTTTCTCTCTCTCTCTTTCTCTCTCACCTATCTCTCTCTCTCTTTCTCTCTCACCTATCTCTCTCTCTTTGTCTTCCCTATCTCTCTCTTTCTCTCTCTTTCTCTCTCCCTTCTCTCTCTTTCTCTCTCTCTTTCTCTCTCCCCTCTATCTCTCTTTTTCCCTCTCTTTTTTTCTCTCTCTTTCTCTCTCTCTCTTTCTCTCTCCCTCTCTCTTTCTCCCTATCTCTCTTTCTCTCTCCTTCTCTATCTCTCTTTTTCCCTATCTCTCTTTCTCTTTCTCTCTCTCTCTCGCTCTTTCTGTCTCACCAACTACATTTAACCTCCCTACCCTTTCCACGATTATAATTTCGACCAAGACCCTCACAACCACCAACACCACCACCACCATCAATAACTCCGCACGAATATAACCTGGCTGGTCATTTGTCTAGAAACTTGATTGATAATTTAGTTTCTTTTTTAATAGCATGTGAACTTTTTCGGCCATCAAATATCGATAATATTTATTTTTAACACGAATCGTTCTTAAACTGTAGAACAGAATTGCAGTCTGGCACATGGCCATATTTGTGAATGATTTTTCCTTGCTATTTGATATATCCCTCTTTGGTAAGGAATACATCAATAACACTATTTGATATATCCTACTTTCGTAAATAATACATCAATAACACTATTTGATATATCTTACTTTCGTAAGGAATACATCAATAACACTATTTGATATATCTTACTTTCGCAAGAAATACATCAATAATACTATTTGATATATCTTACTTTCGTAAGGAATACATCAATAATACTATTTGATATAAGTTATAATATGTAAGATATTAAGGAATACATCAATAGCACTATAATACATGTGACTAAGAGTCTCTCGACATCTTATCTCTTTTCCATTCTTATTCTTTTCTTTCTTTCTTCTATCCTTCTGCCTCACTCAAGTGAGTTGGTGTATTTAAACATAGTACCTTTCTTCTATAAAAGGGGTTTAATATAAGGGTTTATTTACAAGAGGTATGCATGTGACTAAGAGTCTCTCGACATCTTATCACTTTCTCATTCTTATTGTCTTTCTTTCTTTCTTCTTTCATTCTGCCTCACTCAAGTGAGATGGTATATTTAAACAAAGTATATTTATTCTATAAAATAGTGTTTAATACAAGGGTTTATCTACAAGAGGTATTCATGTGACTAAGAGTATCTCGACATCTTTCCTCTTTTCCATTCTTATTCTCTTTCTTTCTTTTTTCTTCTGCCTTACTCAAGTGAGATGGTATATTTATACACAGTCCATTTCTCTTATAAAAAAAAGGGTTTGGTATAAGGGTTTGTTTACAAGAGGTATACAAGTGACTAAGAGTCTCTCGACATCTTATCACTTTTCCATTCTTATTCTCTTTCTTTCTTCCTTCCTTCTGCCTCAATCAAGTGAAAGGATGTATTTAAACATAGTCCTTATCTTCTACAAAAGAGATGTTGAGTTATTCCATTACATCAACTTGCGATTAGGTTTCTTTTTACATCGTATTTTATCTCTTAGACTAATCATCAACAAGAAGTCACAAGTAACATCTGTTTCGGTTTTGGAAATGTATACTGTCTTTTACGAGTTCCACTCCTGGTCTTACGAGCCAAATTAACTTGCATCAACCATAAAATTAACGTAATAGTTCAGATAAGATCCGGTTCGTGCTTAGCCCCCCCCTCCCAAGTGGTCACAAGGCTCCTTTGCTCCCTGGATCTTTTGTAATGCAAAAATTACCAAAATAATTAATCATTGGAATTATAAGTAGAAAATGATTATCACACTGATATATTAACGCCGATTATTAAGAGATTGCACAAGCGAAAATGGCTTTTGCGGAGTCAGTGACAAAAAAAATCTACCCGTGAAGCTTTAGCAAGCTCTTATCTATTTCAGGCATAGACTAGATAGTGCAACAATCCCTCGTATTTCGACCTTTTTCGAATCTAGTTCTCAATTCCACTTAAAGAGATATTGTTTCACTCTCCCAATGCCATGCGTTTGTTTCAACTCAACAAATAGTTAACAATATTCAAACAAAACTGAATCCTCAATTGCACGTACAGCCAGAGACAGACCAATTCTTTGATGGGTGCACCAGGCATAAGGGCCTAACAACATAACTCAGATGAGATTCTTGAAAAAAATCGCTTTAAAATGCAAGATCGACTCTTTGAGAACAAGAGGTACAGTCACAATTAGACTTATGTACTATGTCGCATCTCAACATCATCGATCTGATCCTATAAAACATCAAAGTAGAGAAAATTTCAACCTTTTCTAGAACTTTCATTCTTATAATAAATAGATAAAAATAACATGAAAAAACTTGCATAACTAACTAACTTCAATATTTTAAAATTCTCCACTCATTGAATCTTTCACACCACACAAGGACTGGATTATTCTAAATTTAACGAAAATTAACTAACAACATAATATATTTGTAAACATCAACGTGACATTACTCACTCTCGAAAAACCCTACGATCCACTCACGGTACACTCGTATAGTTTTCTGACGGATTTTCTTTGTTATATTTAGAAGAAAAAACACACTTCTGATTCATTCTCTTAGTTCTGCAATTCTGATTGATAACATCACTCGCATGTCAAACTTTAGTAAACCCTGCTAAAAGAAAATAAATTGAATCTGATTATTGTATCTAATCATTGAAAAACTTTAAATTAAATTAATTGAGAACAAAAAAAAAATAGTATTAGTTGATTTTTTCTTCGATAAATCACGAGAAACAGAACAGGTAATTACTGATCTGTAACGAAACATAATTTGAAAATATTGAGTTGTTTTTTATGTTATGTCTAAAATTCAATAACGACGAAATTGATCACCTTTTCACCAAGAAAAACTGTGTAAGATTCAAAGTACAAGATTATCCGGTTGTTATTTTTCCTTCACCCCTGATTGTTGCGAAAAACAAGGAACATTAGATTCACTTTCACCTCTGGACCCTGAATAAGAAAAATAACAATCTAGTTATTAGAGGCCATGTTAAGGCCAATATATCAGCGTTTCTTCTTTTTTTTGTCTTGTGTCACCCTGGCTGATATTTCGGCTCATTAGGGTCCAAAGGTTGAAAAAAATCTATACGTGAGATTATATATGGTACTAAATGTTTTGTAGCACTTTCTAAAGACACTTTTAGTTAATAATGCAATAGTATTGTAGTGACATTGCATGCAGTTCTGCATATGGATTTTGGTAATCCTTAATATAGGGCTTGATAATTTGTACAACTATTTTTCAGGGTGTTGAGCTCATCTTTATTATTGTTATATTCACAACCTTTCGACCAATGAACTCTTTGGGCGTTATCAGCTGATCGAATTCTGGAACCTTCGTGATCTAATTGGAAGTTATAGAACTTCGAACTTTACCCTGTATTCAAACCTCGTTCTGTTAACGTGGTCATAGATAACAGGCCGAGAGCAGGCTACCACTGTGTTTTGAATACAGCGTTAAGTTCGAATTTCTGTAACTCCCGATTATAGCAAAACGGTTCCCGAGTTCAATGACTTTTGTTATTTTAATATACTAAACTGACATTGTCAATGCCAGTCTGTACAGATTTCTGTATTCCATCTATCTTGAATACAAACAATTATCTACCTGCTCAGTATAAGCAATAATTTGGCTTACATTTTGACGACCAAATTCTGTAGACCTATTAACTAGATATTAAATTCATAGTTTCAGGATCGATTCTTACCCAATTGTAATTAACTTATATAATCGAACCCCTATGTAACATTAGATGCTGCTCTTTAAAAAAAGAAACCTCAGTAGTTGTTTTTTTGAGAAATGATTCAGACCACTAGAATTTGTATATGTACGGTAATGTCTTTCTATATAATAGGCTTTCTTAACAACCTTACAGAAAACCTTTAGAAATGAAATTAGAAGAAAAATGCATTAGAAATTAATTTAGTATAAAAACCGATCAAAAATTAATTTGATATAAAAGCATTAGGAATGAATTTAGCCTGAAAAATTTAGTATTAAAAATGCATTCGAATTAATTTATTTCGAAAAATATATTAAAAATGAATATAAAATAATTAACTGTTTTCCTATATAATAGTATTCTTTTGATAGGAAGTCCTCGAATCCTATGCAAAGCCAGGCAACAGATCTAGTTTATTATAAGAGGCTTAAGCCCTACCCAACATCCAGTGGAACAAAATGAAATACAATTACATATGCTTTATTCAAATCCACAATAATAATTATTCATTAAATATTAATGTAAAAAATATGACCTGCTAAAAGTGAATACATCTTATAATATGTCTAAAAATAAGGATAAAAAAAGATATGGGTCCTTCCGATAGTGACCTATTAAGAATACTGAGAAACAAACAATCGAAAATCATAAAAAAAAATCGATTAGGACCAAAATTACTTGCTATTGATCGAAAGATGATTATCGATTGAAGAATTAGCATGATCAATACTAACAACGTGAACATAAAAAAGGAATGTTTAATAAATAATAGATAAAAAAAATCTTCAAGGAGGGTCTTTAAAAAAATCTTCAAGGAGGGTCTTTAAGTTTCTTGTATTAAAAATATAAGTTGAATAAGAAAGTTTATTGTGATTACTGTCGTTCAGTATTTATATCAGAAATGTAAGTAAAATTTATCTCACAATTATTTTTCTCTTTAAAAAACAAAAACAAAAAACGTATGATTCTCCTAATTTTTTTTAAATATATATATTCATATTATATATATATATATATATAAATACATATAATATTATTATTATTATATTATTATAATATTTT